>JBBPKS010000082.1:13312-24682 GCA_038089355.1 Pulveroboletus ridleyi | reverse complement strand
TTCGACTCCCCCTTTCTCCCCCTTCTCCTTCTCATCCTCCCCTCCCTTTGCCTCTTCTTCTTCTTCTTCTTCTTCCTCCTCCTCCTCCTCCTCCTCCTCATATACGAACAATTTTCCACCGCGCTGCTTCATGATTCGTCGAATGGTATCAATGTCGTCCTCCGAGTCATCATCAATGTCGTTCCATTGTAGTTCTAGCCTCTTCAACTTGGGCAAGGATGTCAGCGAGTTCGCAAAGAACGCAAATGTCGACGCATTGAGATTGTTATTCTGGAGTACCAGATTCATCAGGTTCCGGTTTGACCCCTCCGCAAGTCTTCGCAGAAGTGGTGGCACCTCATCATCACCTTCCTCTGACAATACGCAGTCTGAGAAGATGAGGGTCTCTAGCGCGGACAATTTTGGCAGGGCATGTACCCATGCATCGACAGCCGCCCTGGATCCATCCTTGATGAATGTATTGTCCTGAAGATCGAGATAGCGTAGATTTGGACACTTAGATAGACCTTCAGCCAGTGCAAGTATCCCATCAGTCCAGATGGCGTTCTGCGGAAGCCTAACTTCCACCAGCGTTCCATGCTCGGCGAAAGCAGCCGCCCATGCAGGCGCGGATCCATTTTCAAGCCTGTTCCTGCCACAAATGACCGTCTTCAAGTTTGACGTCAAGCCCTTCTCCTTGCTCAAATCTGCAGACCTCCTCAGCCAATTCGCAATCATGTTTCCTGCCTCTGGACCAAGACCGTTGTTATTGAGTCGGAGGATCTCAAAACGGTTGTTTTCAAGAAGGTTGCGCAGCGGCTCAACAGAGCGAACGCCGAAAGCATTGTCGCTGAGGTTTATTTCTACGAGTGTCGTTTTTGGCTCAATTGCGTCACATAAAGCTTTGAGTGCGTCTGGAATCTCGGAGATGAGACGACCGGTGAAGATGTCGGCGAAGTCTGCGATCTGACTCACGATCAGGAACCAAAAGAGGATGGCTGAGCTGAGGAGCCATACCATCAAGCTTTCTGTCTTCGCCAAAAACTTTGCAAACTCTTGTGCAGCTTCGATACCAATGGTGTTGCCCCCCAGATGAACCTCTTCGATCAATGTGGGATCAAAGCCTTCAAGGAGTGGCGCAACATCCACTGCGGTGTTGAGCTTGAGACTTTGACCTCTTATGTCTAGGATCTTCGTATTTCTGGCCATTTCTGTGCGATGAGGAAACGGGTGATGGTAGATGACGATATTGATATTTCGTGTCAATTGCAGGACCAATATCGATAACCCTGACTCGGTGTTAGCATTTATGATTTTCTCACAATCACGTGCAGCAAGACTGAGTACGAGTGATTTTTCCAAGTTCGACACCGTCAAGGACAACGAACTCGAGGGTCCCTTGTACGGTCGTGGACACTCTTTTCAGCGTGGCTGCTTCTGGTGCTTCATCATGTCGCTCCATGCACTCAAAGATCCTCTTATGATCAATCTTTCAAAACAGACACGAGCATTGCTCGCCATCTTGCCTCCAGACTCCACCTATTCGAATCAGATCTCGCTTGCACCATCACCCAATGCATTGCTTTCAACCTTGTCGCAACTACTAGCGGTTCCCTCTCTTACTGTGACAATATCAGATCTTTTCCGACCCTTGTTGATCGACCTTTGTGCGAGATGGTTACATGACCAAGAGGATCTTGAGAGTAGATTCGTTGCTTTCTGCATGTTGATAGAAAACCATGAGGAGCTTTTTCCGTGAGTCGACATTCCTTTCTACTTTCGAGTTCTGAATTCTCGGATAGAATTTTGTCTGCGTTCTTGTGCCGGCCATGCTTCTCGCAAGGTCCATTGGGTTTTGTCGAAAAATGTCCATCAATTACTACATTGGATGCAATGCACTTACATCGCCTGCTTCTTGCTTACTATCGCTTGCTTCGAGCCAATCGCCTACTTCCCAGCGACCTCCTATGGCCCATATCACATTTGTCGACTCTCTTCACTACACCCCACCCCGACTCTGCAGTCAAGTACTTGGCAATCAGGTGTTACTCGTTGCATACGGGCATGGCCGAAGTGGGGCGCGTCCAACTAGAGACTGAGGTACTTGGTGGACCCGGCGCGGTTGAGTGTCCACTCTCGTACGGGCAAAATATTGACGGGAGTCGGATTGTCATCGACGGATGGTTAATGCCTATGCTAGAACTTCAGCGAATTCATCAAAGCCGTAGTTCCATCGCTGCTGGCTCCGACTTCTATTCGTTGGAAGGAGAGGAATTTCAACCCTTGACAGTTGATGATTTATCGTGAGCCTTGGTGTTTCGGTGCATTCTCACTTTGTTCTAAAGCTGCTTTGGTCAGCCCATGGACTGCCAATATTCATGGCATACTCATGCTCAAGTCTTTCCCCATTCCCCCTTCCCCTGGAGAGCTTGTCACAACGCCTTCAGCAATCAAGGCGTTGCAACAGCTTGCAATTTTTACCTCCCTCCGATTACCTACCCTCATTACTTCCCCCCCTTCGTCTGGAAAGTCACTTTTCCTCTCGCAACTTGCCTCTGTGGTATACCCCGGAGCAAGTGATCAGATTGTCACCATTCATCTTGCCGATACGTCACTTGATCCTCGTTCATTGCTTGGCTCCTACTTTTCTTCACCAACGCAACTTGGAACGTTCGAATGGAAAGATGGTATACTTGTTCGTGCCATGAGGGAAGGGAAATGGTTAGTCCTCAAGGATATTGATCGCGCAAGTATGGAGGTATTAGGACTTATCAAGCCCCTTGCCGAGTCTCTCGCACCCGGCACGTGGATTGGCAGCCGCGCGAGCATAGACGTTCCTAACAGGGGCAAAGTCAGAGCCTCGGAACGCTTTGCCATCTTCGCAACGCGTTCAGTAGTGCCATCAGCGAGCGGAAGTTTCCCAAGCCCGATCTTCTATGGGGCGCGCAAGTTCCAAGAACTAATCGTCGATTCACCGTCATCAGATGAAATCAAGATGATCATCGGATCGCGGTTCCCTAAGTTAGGGGAACCGCTTACACGAGCGATCATACAAATCTGGGCCGGTATCCAGAAACTAGGGACAACGGCTTCGAGTAGGACTGTTGGCTTGAGGGAGCTTGAGAAGTATTGCCGTCGGGTGGAAATATTCATTCCGCCATCCCATGATTCTGCATATGTGGAAATCTCTAATCAAGATATTGTTCCTGTGGCTACACTCTTCCCAAACATTGCTTTCCGAGAGGAACTCTTCCTTGAAGCCAGGGATGTCTTCTTCGGCGCAGGCGCCCTTACGGCGTCAGCTCAAGCTCACTCTGATCGCATCGCAACTCTTATTGCTGATCATATTGAACTAGATCATGAACGTCGTCAATGGGTGCTCAGTGGGCGAGTCCCCGTGCTCGAGGAAGAGAGGGATGGAAACGGCGATATCATGTCTGTTGGTATCGGTCGAGTACGTCTCACTGCTCGACCTCCGAAGCCAATGTTTCTCGGGGCACCGGCTCGTCCCTTCGTGGTGCACAAACCTGCAGCATGCCTTCTTTCACGAATTGCTACTGCTATATCCTTTTGTGAACCTGTGCTCTTGACTGGAGAGACTGGTACTGGAAAGACTAGCGCTGTCACTCATCTCGCTTCTTTGCTTCGCCGCCCCCTGATCTCGCTCAACTGCTCTCATCAGACAGAATCCTCAGACCTACTCGGAGGCTTTAAACCAATTGACCCCCGCGTTCCTGCTTCGGAGCTTCACGCACAGTTTTTGGAGCTCTTTGGAAGCACGTTCAGTCGGAAGAAGAACACCAAATTTGAGGAATCTGTTAGGACGGCAGTCCAGGAGAGTAAATGGAAAAGAGCGGTAGTTCTTTGGAGGGAGTCAGCTCGCCTTGCCAGGGAACGAATCGAGTCAAAACTCAATGAAGACGTACAGTGGGTGTTGAACCCCGAATTGCATTAGCTTCTAATAAATTCCCTAGCGACCCCCACCTAGCCTCCACGGAAGCGAATGGGCCAAGGAAACGCAGAAAACTCGACCAAGCGCTGCTTCAACGATCTATCGGGGCCTGGGTCAAGTTTCAACACGACATTGACGAGTTTGATATGCAACATGTTCAAGGACAGGGCAAATTTGCCTTTGACTTTGTGGAGGGCCCCCTTGTCAAGGCACTCCGCTCCGGAAATTGGTGTGTTGACTACATCGATCACTCGTCAGCCTCCTGTCTGATCCCTGGTCAGGATACTTCTCGATGAAATCAATTTGGCAGGTTCGGAAACACTGGAATGTATCACTGGACTCCTTGATGGCCCAACGGCATCTATCACTTTGACCGAAAAGGGCGCTCTAGAAGCAATACCCCGTCATCCTGATTTCCGTCTCTTCGCTTGTATGAATCCCGCGACGGACGTTGGAAAAAAGGACCTCCCTCCCCATATCAGGGCACGCTTCACCGAAATTGATGTCCTCCCCCCGGACGCCGACCGTGAAACTCTTCTTAATATCATTCACCAATATATTGGCCACTGCGTAGTCGGAGATAAAGCTGCAGTCATGAATGTTGCCGACTTCTATGCCACCCTTAAACAACTGGCGGAGGACCGCCAGTTGGCTGACGGGTCAAACCATCGCCCTCATTACAGTATGCGGACGCTTATTCGTGCTCTTACGTTTGCGGCCGACATTTCTCCCATGTACGGTCTGCGACGGGCGTTATGGGAAGGCTGCCTAATGGCTTTCACTATGGTACTCGATGGGCCCAGTGCGGATGTTGCCACGGGTCTTGCACACAAGCATATACTTTCCGGGGTCCGTAACCCTAAATCCTTGTTAGCAAAGGAGCCCTTGCGTCCCATTTCTCGCTCTGCGGACGATTTCGTAAAATTTGGTCCTTTTTACCTGGAGAAGGGTCCGCTCCACGTGGATCCAGCGGAGGACTACATCATGACTCCTTCGGTGGAAAAGAAGCTGATCGATCTTGCTCGCATCGTCCTGACTCGTCGCTTTCCAGTGCTTATTGAGGGTCCGACATCTAGTGGAAAAACCAGTGCGGTCGAGTACCTCGCTCGCCGAACTGGTCATCAGTTCATACGCATTAATAACCACGAGCATACTGATATTCAGGAGTACATTGGGTCTTACGTTTCCGACCCCAGTACCGGGAAGTTGGTGTTCAAGGATGGTCTCCTTGTCCATGCTCTCAGGCGCGGCCATTGGATCGTATTGGATGAGTTGAATCTCGCGCCAACGGACGTTCTTGAAGCCTTGAATCGACTCTTGGATGATAATCGCGAATTGGTCATTCCTGAAACTCACGAAGTTGTCCGGCCCCATCCTCACTTCATGCTTTTCGCCACTCAGAATCCACCGGGTTTATACGCCGGTCGAAAAATTTTGTCACGCGCCTTCCGTAATCGTTTCCTTGAGGTCCACTTCCAGGATGTGCCGCAGGCAGAGCTGGAATCCATTCTATGCCAACGATGCAGAATTGCTCCCTCTTTTGGGCGAAGGATTGTCAACGTCTTCCAAGAGTTGCAGAAGCGCCGACAAACCGGCCGTGTTTTCGAGAGTAAACAGGGCTTTGTTACCCTCCGAGACCTGTTCAGGTGGGCTGACAGGGATGCTCTTGGCTACCAGGAACTGGCAGAAAATGGTTACATGCTTCTCGCAGAACGGGCCCGGCGAGTTGAGGACAAACTTATGGTCAAGGAGGTCATAGAGAGCATCATGAAGGTTCAGATCGACGAGAAATCGCTGTACAATCTACATGACCCTGAACTCGAGGCATACATCGGATGTCCTATACCTTCATCCCCAAAGATTGTTTGGACTCATGCGATGCGCCGGTTGTTCGTCTTGGTTTCTAGGGCTTTGCGATTCAACGAACCGGTTTTACTGGTGGGAGAAACTGGTTCTGGGAAGACATCTGTTTGTCAATTGTACGCCGAAGCCGTGTCCAAGCGTCTGTACACACTCAGTTGCCATCAAAATACGGAGACGGCAGACCTAATCGGTGGTTTGCGGCCCGTGCGCAATCGCAGAACGGCCTCAGATGTATCTCGTGACGCATTATCACTCCTCGCTCGCGCTGGTACCGTTTGCGCACCCACAGAAACTCAGGGAATACTTGACCAGATTTCCATACGACTGAAGACAGATCTTGATCCTTCACTAGAGGCTGCTCTCCGGGACTCGCAGAAGAAACTCCTCGAATCTGAATCTCTGTTTGAATGGCATGACGGTCCTCTTATCCGAGCCATGTGGGGTGGCGATACCTTCCTGCTTGATGAGATATCGTTGGCCGATGACTCAGTACTTGAAAGGCTTAACAGCGTGCTAGAGCCAGATCGGACCATTGTACTTGCCGAGAGAGGAGGTACAGATGGGGATTGTCCTGCTGTGCGCGCTGCCGATTCTTTCAAGCTTGTCGCGACGATGAATCCGGGGGGCGACTACGGCAAGAAGGAGCTATCCCCTGCTCTGCGGAACCGCTTTACGGAGATTTGGGTACCCCCGGTTGATGACCCGTCTGATCTCAGGATGATTGTTGAAGATTCCTGGGACCATGAGGCGTTGAAAGTCTTTACCATGCCACTTTTGCGGTTTGTTGATTGGATGCACGAGAGAGTTGGTGATCGTTCTGCTTGTACGCTGCGGGACATGTTGGTGAGTAACCTCGTAAGGGCACCTTACCGCGTCTTTTCTCATCCCTTTCCAGGCCTGGGTGTCGTTCTCAAATGCTGTATTCGCTCATGGTAGAGAAGATGCAATGCCGGCAGGTCAATTATTTGTAAGTCGACAGGTTTTCTTTCTACTGGCTCGAGGGCTCATCAGTGTTCTAGCACCATGGAGCCCACATGACTTTTCTGGATGGATTAGGTTCCTTGCCACAAACAGCAACATGTTCGCTACAGACCTTGCAACAAATCAAGGATGAAGCTATTTGCAAGCTGCGCCAACTCGTCCCGTTCGATGGGCAGGATGCATCCTCTCACCTCTGCGACCCGTCTACTCGTGTCCAGTTTGGTCCTTTCGCGCTTCCCAAAGGACCAGCGAGTATCATGATGCCCAGCTTCAATCTTCAAGCACCAACTGCTTATGAGAATGCTCTGCGAGTGGTTAGGGCCTGCCAGGTCCGTAAGCCAATCCTCTTAGAAGGGAGCCCCGGGGTTGGGAAAACTTCCCTCATCACTGCCCTGGCAAAGATTACCGGTTACCACCTGTGTCGTATCAACCTCTCAGACCAGACGGATCTGGTAGACTTGTTTGGTTCTGACTTACCTGTCGAGGACGGTGCCCCAGGACAGTTCGCCTGGAAGGATGCAGAATTCTTACAAGCTTTGCAAGAGGGCCATTGGGTTCTCCTCGATGAGATGAATCTCGCCCCTCAGGCGGTCCTCGAAGGCTTGAATGCGGTGCTGGACCATCGAGGCACGGCTTACATACCTGAACTAGGGCGTAGCTTCACTCGACACCCCTCATTCCGAGTTTTTGCCGCTCAAAATCCGTTGCACCAAGGCGGTGGGAGGAAAGGTCTCCCAAAATCTTTCCTCGACCGCTTCACGAAGGTTTATGTTGAGGAACTCACTCCCGATGATATGCTAGTCGTCTGTCGGGAACAGTATAGAGACTGTGACGAACATATCCTTCGTGCTATGATTGCGTTCAACGCTCGTCTGAATTACGAAGTCGTCCACAAACGGGCCTTTGGTCGGGAGGGGAGTCCCTGGGAATTCAATCTCCGAGATATTATTCGATGGGCAGAGCTTTTAGGGACATTCAGCATAACTAACTATCCCCGACATTTGATGCGCATCATCTACCTGAGCAGGTTTAGGAACCCGCAAGATCGCGCATATGCTCAAGCCGTATTCGACGAGGTTTTCCCGACCTCTGATCCACCGAGCATTCCCAACTGTTACCCTGCGATCTCAAGTTCGCATATACAATTTGGTTACTACGCCATGAGGAGGCACAACATAACTCTTCCTCATAGAACTTCTGATGTCTTACAGGTACACTTAACAGCGATTGAAGCCATCGGTGCATGTCTCTCGAAGTCCTGGCTAGTTGTCGTGACTGGCTCTTGTAACAGTGGTAAAACGAGTTTGATAAGGTCTCTTGCCAATCTTTCGGGCAATTATCTTGATGAAGTCCACGTCTCCAAGGCAACTGACACAACAGATATCTTGGGTGGCTTTGAACAAGTCGACCATTTAACAAGAATCATTGCGGTCGCAGAGGAGGCAGTCCAAGTTGCCGAGGCATTCGCACGCTCTACGTGTGGGGTCACTTCAAAACATCAATACCGAGCGGCCGTACAGCGTGAATTGTCATCCGGCCAGAGGACACCCGCATCGGTTTTACGAGTTGTCTCTGGGCTTTTGTCGGAACTATCGATGATACACGTTGATGACCCCTTTCTTGACGCAACCCGGCGAGATTTGGACTTTAGAATCCGTGATTTGGCTCAAATTAGGTCTACGAAGGGTCGTTTCGAGTGGATCGATGGTCCACTAATACGGGCAATGAAGAATGGTCACTGGCTTGTTCTCGATGACGCGAATACGTGTAGCCCTTCTGTCCTGGATCGACTCAACTCCCTATGTGAACCGAACGGTAACTTGGTGCTAACTGAACGGGGCCTCGTCAATGGCGAGGTCCAGATACTGAAACCGCATACAAACTTCCGTCTACTTATGACCGTGGACCCTCAATACGGCGAACTATCGAGAGCGATGCGTAATCGCAGCGTGGAGGTTTCTTTGTTGACTTGTCTCGCTGAAGAGGACCAGTCCCGCGTGTTCGCGCACTCTCGTCTCCCTGTTAACTCTACAACTTGCTATGTATCCCACGAACAGGCACGCCGAGGCATCCTCTCGGTGTATTCGCATAACCCATCCCAGCCCCTGCCATCCATTGGGATTGATCACGATTCAGTTTCCTCCGCCCTGGTCGCTCATGTGCCGATCATGAATGTCTCCGATCTTCAATCTTCACGCGCGCTCGTTCATTTTGTTGTCAGGACATTCCCTCCGCTTCTGCACTGGGTCCTCAAGCGTTATCTCGTGGCTTTGTCGCCTAACGGACTCCTGTGCTCTGTCCTGGCAGATCCCGTGTTTAGTGAAGTCTCTCAAACACTTGCTTCAAGGGTGAAGATGGTATCTCAGATTATTCAGAGCCCACTTAATGATGTGCTGGTCAGTGCTCATATGACGGGCGGTATTTGCATCCGCTCTCCACATCGATGTACTCAATTTGCTAAATATATAGCCAATGGATGATTTTATGGTTTATCCACCATGTCTATGCTGTACAGGACGGGCGGAGTACACCTCACACCACGCGTTAAAACTTGAAATCCTGCATCTTTTCTCTGCTTTCCTCCTTGATAAGAGTGACGAAGCTAGGTGGGACCAATCAAGTAGTTCGCCTGGTAGTTCACTGGCTGAATGCTCGTCGAATCTGGTGGAGGCATTGCAATTGGTTGTGGCGGAGGTACGAGCAGTTGCCCAGAAGTTAATTGAGCAGTTACTCTCCGGTTCATTTGGCCCTCAGTCTGTAAGCATTTCATATCAATGCCTGAGCCATCTTATAACTTTAGTTGCAGGACTATCGTACATGCGCAAACCTTCTTGACATTTCGACAAAACTGCGCGAGGTCCTCGCTCAGAAAAATTGGGACTACTCCTACCTTCAGGTTTTGTCGAACCTAGTCTCAAAAGCACTCGACGATCACACATTCCAAAGTCTTGCACGCACGTCTGCTGGTCTAGAGAGCTTGGTCTGTCCGTCGTCCGGTCTTGGATTGGTGGACATGTGGTCACAATTACGAGTGATTAGATCCACGGAGATTGCTTCTGTAGACGTCAAACGGCTGGCCTGCTCTCCCGAGGATATTTCCGAATCAGGTGTGCTAGGACCTCTTGGGACCCACCTATACGTTGACTGATTTGTCCAGTGTCCCGTCGAGAGCAGTTAGAAATCCTCGCTGTTGCAACTTTACCGATGTACCTAAAAGCAGACAAGACAGAGCAACTAGCGCATGTATCTAGCCAAGTCAGAGACGTAAGAAGGCATTCCAGTTTTTCTGTTATATCCTGATTTCCTATCATAGTGGGTATCTGGGGTTCCTAGGAGATATACTCTTTGCGGAACTTACAGTCCCGTTTCCCTTCTACTCGAACTGCAGGTTCTATGCGATCTTCATACGGGAAACAAAGATGTAAGTCCACTGCGTAACGGACGAGCACAGATACGGAATTGACAGGTAAACTGGCAACATGCAGGTGATTACAGAGGTGTTTCAACGGCTTATTCGAACGGCTCTCGAGGAACCGAACGAAGATCTGCGACGATTCGCATCATACCAACATGTGGTGTGGAATTATGACGCGAACTGCCAACGTGCGTTGCAAGATTGTTGCCACTCATATGGTTTGTCATAATGTGCTTCAGTCCCCCCCAGCGCCATCGCAACGGTGGAAATACAATGGCTCGAAGCCTTATTGCACACGGAATCAGGAGTGGTGAGTAACAAGGATTAGAATTGTACTCCCCAAGAACCCACCTGCTTCCAGGACTGCAGTGGACCGTATATCATCTTCCGCCCAACTCACCTTCTCAGCGCCCTTGAAAAGAGGTATGAAATTGTATTCTGTATAGTTACCTTTTTTAATCCTTTCTCAGCCAAATTGTCGGAGTCCCGTTGGCATCGCTCGAGGAACACGGAGAGCTAATCAAGCGCCATATTGGATTAGCTGTGTTGCAATGTTTCACTAATACTTCGCGGCTTCAACAACTCACTGCATTGTTCAACCAAAGCGTGGTTTTGGTGAGTGAGGGCAGCAGCCGCACGTGATGTACACTCATCGTTTATGGAGATCGCCTCTTGCTTTGCGACTTCATTCGATGAAAACACCCTTCATCACATGCGCACGACTCTCTCAGGAGACGGCTTAGAAGCGTCAAATATTCTTGTGGGTCTCTTGGGACGGACGGTCCACGAACCACTGCGAAATGCCACCCGACATTTGACTGCCGCGTTGCAATGCAATAGGGACGTACCCTCATCAACTGAGATTGCGGTGTTTCGCCTTGGACGATGTTGGATCGCGTTGAGCAGATTAATCCTCGACCTTTTCGTTCCTAATATACCCATCGACCCTGCCGCAATGATGCGCCACGCGACTGCCTACGCTCGAGACCAAGCAGCGCTCCTGGCGCAACAAGTCACATTCCACGTTCAACTGGAGCTTCGAACAGCAGCTAACAAAACAAATGATGTCATTGCTTATCTTGAAGCTTGCGCCAAAGAAATGTTAAACACTCCTCACGCCTCGGCGCATATTCCGGCTCGGGACAACCCAACAAGTCTGCGTACCTATTGGCTGGAGGTG
>JBBPKS010000082.1:0-13216 GCA_038089355.1 Pulveroboletus ridleyi | reverse complement strand
CCAACAAAACAAATGATGTCATTGCTTATCTTGAAGCTTGCGCCAAAGAAATGTTAAACACTCCTCACGCCTCGGCGCATATTCCGGCTCGGGACAACCCAACAAGTCTGCGTACCTATTGGCTGGAGGTGTCGCGATTCATCAGCCAAGTGACCCATCATTCAAAAATCGATGACTTGGTGCAGGCCCTGGAGTCAGGAGATGCTTCTGCCCGCGATCGAGAGGTGGTCGTCCAGGAGTCTATCTCGGGTTTCTGTCAGCGCATAGAGACTCTTTATACTGAGCTCGACGACATTACATGCATTCTTCGTTTTGCGTTTTTGGAACTTCGGTTGGGCCTCCGCCTCATGCGCTGGGCTTCCCAGAAATCTTTGCGGAAGGATGTCACAGAAATTGTGGCTAACCTGGCTGCATTCCCCTCCACACGCAGTGCACAGCTATTACAAACCCTATCTTCCCCCATTCCAAATGTCCCTGCCGCTGAGCTCACTATATTAACCATCTCGGCGGCGGTGCACTGTAAACAATTTTTGTCAACACCAGTGACCATCAGAACTGCCTATGAGCAAGCCTACCGCCTCTGGTCGATAGATCGAGCCCGTGACAACAAAAGGGACCAGGAGCTGAACACTTTGTATCGCACAAACACGACAACCCACAGCGTCTCAGCCGAAGCCGAAGCCGAGGAAAGGGAATTTTTAGAGTTATTCCCCACTTTTGAGGATGCTCTTCACCCTACCGAGGATTCAGATGAGCATGAAAACGATCAGCCAATACGTCATTTGACTCCAGATAGGCAACGTCAACTGCTCGCCCTTCATTTGGAACTCATGGGCGACACGGTCAACCTGGCCAAAGTCAATCACACGATCCAGTTCGATGCCCTACGACAGTCCCTTCTGCGAACTTGGGTCGATACCCACCTGTCATCGTTACCATATTCACTGGAAAAACAGTCGTTACATCTCCAGCTTGGCGTTCTCCACGGTCACATTACAGAGACATGTGGTACCTCCAATTCATCTTCGAAGTCCTTCAATTTCTATACCGATGGAAACATCCTGGAAGCCAAGAAGGCGTCAAACATAGTTCAATCCTTGCGTAGTCGGCTTATTGCCGTCCTCCGAGACTGGCCGGACCAGATGGTGCTCCAGCATCTCATCGATCGCTGTGATAACATCTTGGCCCTTGATCTCACCACCCCCGTCGCCAAGTTTTTGTCGGCCCTGGAGCATTTGCTCGCGCAGACGGAAGATTGGGAGATGTATGCAAACCGTGGCAATAGCCTCAAGGAACATCAGCACGGGTTGACATCTCTTATCGTCGAGTGGAGAAGATTAGAACTGACATGCTGGAAGAGTTTGCTAGAATCTCAGAGCCAGTCATTCGTTGGGGATGTGGCGGGGTTCTGGTTCCATTTATACGAAGTCCTGATACGAGGACCGTTAAGTGCAGTGGAGGAATGTGTCATTGAAGGCGCTGGCGCCCTGCAAAGATATCTCGGACAACTCCCAGCGTTACTAGACGAATTCATTCAGTCCAGCCCTCTCGGTCAATTCCAAGTCCGTCTGGACCTCCTCTACAGCTTCGAGCGTTTCATCCACTATATTGCACCTCGCGACTCTCATACCCATCAAGAAGCTCTGCTTCGAGTTGGCCGTATCGTCCACTCCTCCCGGCGGTACTTTCACCTTTTTGCTCCCCAGCTCGCCGCGCTATCGAAGGACCAAAGACGAGCGCTGGAAAAAGAAGTTGAAGCATTAATCAAGCTTGCCAGTTGGAAAGATGTTAATGTCCAGGCCTTGAAACAAAGCGCCCAAAGGACACATCATCAACTATATAAGATCATTCGCAAGTTCCGTGATGTTCTTAGACAGCCTGTTGTGGACAAAATGAATCCGCCGTTTGCTGGAGACGCAGAGGGTCACTATCAGACAGAGCGAGAAGTCTTCCTAACGTTATTCCCCCTCCCACCTCTGGTTGCCCCCATGGATGCTACCTCGAGTCCGGGTTCCATGCCTTTTCACCTAGGGAACCTCCACCAGACTTTGGTCAGGTTCAACGGCTTCATAAAAAATACCATCTCGCAGTTCCTTGCGGAGAATACCGCCAAGAGTGTGGAACAGCTTTCTCTGGACATTATCTTGACAGCGAAAGGCCTTGCAAGTCACACAATCCCTCCGGATCTAAGCAAAGAAAAGCGAGAAAAGTATAAGAAGAACCTCCTCCTGCGTAAAAGAAAAGCTTATAGCGATCTCTTGAAAGAGCTCAGGCGCGGTGGCTTGTCTTACAATGTCAAACCCGAGATTCTCAACAGGCTGAGAGACGAATGCTGGATCCGAGACCAGCCTTCGATGCCAGCGAGTGTGATATCACCTGTGGAGGGAACGGAACACTACTTTGACCGCCTGCGTGGATGCCTTCCTGCGCTCAGGAAGATACTTGCGGATCATCACTCAGACTTGGGGACACGCGACCTTTTACGGGGTGTCTCTGCGGTGGAGTCAGGGTACTTTTTGGCGCTCGAAGGTAGATCAAGGTAAGCCTCGAACTCTGTCATGATCCTAGAAATGCACATTGAGCTATTTTCACGACACTTAGGTTGTCCCAAAGTCTTTCTGACTACATGACGCTTCGTCGGCAAGCGGAGCGGCTCCAAGTTCTCTCGAACCACTCAGAAACGATCACCGTCGACGGATGTGGCCAAATTGAACAAATGCATAGCGCACTATGTCACTCCGTCCGCGCGCTGGAAGAACTGGCTGAGGGCATAAACATTTTCTTTGACATAGAGAAGAGTATTAGCACCGTCTCCGGTCTCATTGGGAGGTGTCAAACCCTTGCCGCCTCAGCCTCCATGTGGCGAGACCGTGTGTTCAACGTGCTGCAATCCTCCCAGGACATCATGCCATCCTTACTTCTTCGAGGTAGGCCTCAACTATTAGACAAAAGAATGACAAATCACACTGTTCCTAGATGATTATGATGTTGTCGTGAATGCTGCAAGATACCTAAGCGAGCTTCCAGGACAACTCGAAGAGATGTCAGCAGTCTGTCCCCAGCTGGTATATATTCTCCAACCTACCCGGGAATGGATTTGCGAACAAGGACACTTCTCATTCTCACAATCAACGCAGTCTGCACCAGATGGAGGTGTTGTCGGAAATGCAGACAGCGTCATCGATACGCTCCTCATCGCCGTTCAGTCCATGCTTCGCCAATGCTCTGACTCGACCCCACCTCCCGAACCAACCCCCGAATTCGAGGGGGCCAAGGATAATTACATTCGACTCGGTGTTCAGACGACATCATCATTTACGGCCCTCCTCAACCTTCGTACACTGCAAGACCAACTAAATAGCGCCAGCGCACATCTTTTGCCTCTCCCGCACGCCCCGCGCCAGCAAGCGCTGAGGAGAGTGATGCCCTTCTTGTCGTGTTTCTTGTCCTTGGCAGGTGAACTGCTTGAAAGCCTGGCGAGATGGACTCGCGCGCTATTCAAGTTGGATTACGTCTTATGTTCCGTTCTGCACATCCTCGGAACTCAAGGGTTCTGTGTGCCTCCCGAAGCGGAAGAGGGCGAGACGGCTGGCGATGAAAAGGGGCATGTGACAGAACTTGGAGGAACGGGTTTGGGTGCGGGGACTGGGAGCGAGAATGTGAGCAAGGAGATTGAGGACGAGAGCCAGGTGGAGGGGCTTCGAGGTGAGGATGGCGACGAAGATATCCAGAGAGAGAAGGGCAAAGACGAGGAAAACACGATCGAGATGAGCGAGGACTTTGGGGGTGAGATGGAGGACGTGCCCGGGAACGATGAAGGCGACGAGAGTGATGAAGCGGAAGAGGGGGAAGAAGACCCAGATGAGCAGCTAGGTAAGCTGGACAAGTCGGACCCAGCCGCAGTAGACGAGAAGCTGTGGGGAGACGAGGGTGGAGATGACGGTGGAAACGCCGACGACGAGCTCCGCAACGACAAGTCGCAGGGGGGTCAACGAGAGGACTCGGGCGTCGTGGCGAAGGAACGCAAGAAAGCTAAAGAAAAGAACGACGAAGACACGAAGGAGGGACAACAGGACGAAAGAGAGGACGAGAATACACTGGAAGAGATGGAACCACCCAATGCCTCTGGTGCCCCGATGGATCAGCACATTCGAGACAGCGATACGCTCAACCTCCCCGATGACATGCACCTCGACGAGGTTGAGGACAGGCAGGACAAGCAGGACGATCATGAAGATGAGTTAGCAACGGAAGGTATCAGTGACGACGAATATATGTCAAGTGATCAGATGGACGAAGATGTGAACGAGGAACGGGAAAGAGACCACACCTCCAGCGACGATCCAAGATCCACAGAACCTCAAGATACGAATCAGCAATCACCTCGGGCTGTCGACGAAAGCAATACAGACGAGGAAAAAAACGATCCTGATGAAGAAGCATGCGAAAACGACGCTGTCGCTCGACCTGACCTTGCCGCTGGTGATGGTGACGGTGGAATGCCCGAGCCGCAACTGAACAACGATGCTCAAGAGGGGCAACAAAGCTCGCCCTCCAACCAGGCCAAAATGGACAATGATGGAGGCCAGGGTTTCACAAAACCTGAGCTCGGCAAACAGCAGTATGTCTTTCGCTCGCTCGACGATTGTGATCACTCAGCTGATGCTATGTCGGCTATTCCAGGCCTGGCGATGCTCTCGAAAACCGACCTCAACATCAACCTATACCTTCCTCGCCATCCAATACACAACCTCCGTCTTTAGACCCCAGCTCCGTCGCTGAAGGCACGCAACATGGTTCTTCCTATGCTCACCGACTACCTCTTGCTCCCTCTCCCATCCCTCTGCGATCCCTCGGGGATGCACTCAGAGAGGTCCAACAACGCCTCAACGAGATCCTTGAACCAGTAGACCGGCCTCAGCCCTTGCCAAATCCTGAACACGGAGACGCTGAGCAGCTCGAATATGCTTGCCAGGAAGACACACTGGGGGACGACGACATGCAGGCACTCGGCCCCGCGGACGAGGAGCAGGTTGCGAGATTGAGAGAACTCAAGTTGGTTGACGAGGAAAACAAAAAGAGAGATACAGACGCCATGGATATCGACGAGTTCGACTCTTTAGGCGCAAAACAGGAACTGAAGGAAGCGAAAGACGTCGCGATGGAGAGGTTGGAAGCTGAGAAAACGGCTGAGCGCCCCGCTCCCGACATGGAGAGTGCCGTTGTCCACACGGAACGAGATAGCGGTGCCATGAATGTCCAGTCTCATCACCTTCCTGACCCCTTCGCACCCAAAGCCGAAGGTGATGTGGAACCGGAACCAGAGACATCCTCTTCCAAGTTTGTTCTCACTGCGTTGACGGATCATACGTCAAACCCCACTCCCGCTTCTGCCTCACATCTCTGGACCCTCTATACGACACTGACTGCATCCCTGTCTCTGGCTCTCTGCGAATCCCTCCGCCTGATCCTAGCTCCTACTCTCGCAACGCGCTTGAGAGGTGACTTCCGGAGCGGGAAAAAACTAAATATGAGAAGAGTCATAGGATGGGTGGCGAGCGAGTATACCAAGGACAGAATTTGGATGCGAAGAGTAAAACCGAGCGGACGGGAGTATCAGGTCCTCCTGGCCGTCGACGACTCTGCGTCCATGCGTAACAGTGGGGGCGATTCGAGTGGCTGTGGCGCAATACATCTGACCTACCAAACGGTCGCGTTGGTTGTTCAAGCGCTCGGAAAGCTCGCGGTTGGGGAGGTTGGCGTGGCGAGGTTCGGAGAGGGGTGGGAGCTCATCCGCGGATTCGGCTCGGACGTGATCGGCACGAAAGACTGGGGGTCCTCGCCGACCGAAGGAGGCCGAGTCCTGAACGCGTTCACGTTCTCTCAATCACGCACGGACGTCGCGACATTCCTCGAAGGTTCTCTGTCCGTGCTTGAAGCCGCACGCGAGAATTCCGGCAGCACAAGCGGGAGGGAGCTCTGGCAACTGGAGATCATCATCTCAGATGGTATCTGTCAGGACCATGAGAAGTTGAGGAGGATATTGAGAAAGGCAACCGGGATGAGGGTTTTGGTGGTTTTCATTATCATTGATGCGCTCAACGATGCACCTTCCACTTCGAACCCGTCCGACCCTGCAGCCACTTCTTCTGCGCACGGCGGAAATCAGTCGTCTGTCCTGACACTCTCCCAAGTTTCCTACAAGCCTTCGCCGACCACCGGCCAGATGGAGCTTACGATGGAACGTTACCTGGACTCTTTCCCTTTCGAGTACTACGTCGTACTTCGAGATGTGGAGGCATTACCAAGGGTCCTGGCAGACACGCTGAGGGAGTTTTTCGAACGAGTAAATGAGGAATAAATAACAAGAGCAATTATCCGCAAACCCTCGCCTGTATTTATCTAGCTAGAGTTCAAGCAAAACATCACGTCCCTAAGCCACTCGCCCAGGAAGCGCGACGACCTGTCATAAATCAACATATTTGTCCCAAAAGCCAGCTGTTCCATTAGTCGGTGCTGCCCAAGCCTCGATACCAAGCAGTCGCATGATGAGGTTATAAAGCTCAACATTTGCGAACCCCGGGATGATGTAGGTACCATCAGTGACGGAGTGCCAAGCAGAGGACTGGGTGTCCGATACATAGAGCTTGGCACCGTGCGAGAAGGGACCATGGGCGACGAACATCGCTTGCATAGTAGGTTCTTCGTTGTCATAACCATGGTTCTTGGTCAATCAGGTAAGATCAGTGCAATTGGTGGAGAATAAGACAGCGTACACCAATGCTCATCCCGTCTTTGCCCATCTCCTTGCTTGTCAGGGCATATCCGAGCTCTGGTACAACCCAGATGGGAGCGACTCGCTCGTTTGCAGAATAGTGGTAACGTGGGGGCATAGATACTGCTTCCTCAAGGTGCTCTACAAAATCAATGGGATTTCACAGAACGTGAGGGATTGCGGCACAGGTACATACCGCCAGCATATGAATCCGTCGTATAAACTTGGAACTTGGAACTGAATTGTGGGTCATCATGTGCACGGATGAGCTTCTCCAGAACAATGCGTTCGTCTGTCCCTTCCGAGAAACGAAGTCCAAAGGAGGGCCATCCATCATAGTGCGTGACGTTATTCCACGTTTCGCCTGTGCGGTTGAAGGGTTAGCGAACCACAGAAGGACATGGTTCCCCCGAGAGGAACATACCAAGTATGTCGTCTCCATCCAGGTAAATCCACTCGACTTCACTGGTATCGGCCATCCCATGGTCACTAACAAATATGACATCTACTATATGAGAAAGGTTACGGGAAAGGAGCGAATTATGAAGATTTTGGGCGAAAAAATCAATCTGCGCGAGTGTCTCCTGATAGCGTGATGATCGTGCGGTAAAGGTATGAGCATAGTAGTGAACGCACATTCACAAGCGCAGACATGGGCCCAGTCGCATGCCCAGCTTGATCCAATGATGGTTCATATGCTATCATCCAATGAGCGACCGCCACATTCCACGAGGATTACTTACTCAGAATGAGTTCTGGTCTCTTCTCTATGTCCTCCATGTCCACCCAGGCAAGTATTTGGTCTAACTTTGCCTGGAGGGGAACCTTATCGCGCCAAGGAATGAAATAAGTTGGAGAAGCTCCCGAGAGCGTAGTGGCTGGGCCTGGCCTATGGTGTGCGGGGATCATACGTACGAATGCAAGAGAATACACAAGAGAGACGCACCACATTTGATTCGCGGTCACAAGACCCGCGCGTTCAGCCGTCTCCCATATCTATTTCATTTGTTTGTGAACAGGGCTGCCGGAGGTGGCAACACAGCTTACTGGTTCGCCAAGCCACCAACGGGGCTGCAACATGGACTCTGCACGGTTGTACCAGAACTCCGACCCAGTTACGGGGTCATAGAAGTTCTACCGGGTAATACTGTGAAGGATCGTGAGGAGACGGACAGCTGAACGTACATTACCAATGATGCCGTGCGATTCGGCATATAGACCAGTCCTGAAAGGTCGACATGAGACAATGGCGAAGAAATAAATAGAGGCTGCATACAATAAGGCCCAGTGGTTTCTAGACGTCACGCCTTTAGCCATGTGATGACTCGGTCTCGAATGGCACTTACGGAAATGTTAATGTCTAGCAGAGTAGCTCAGTAATGGCAAAAGGCATGAGAGAATGAACTGACTGGAAAAATAGGCTGCATATATTTTGCCCTTAATCCCTGCCTGCTGATATCTAATAAATGGGGGGTCAAACCACGATCGAGGTAACGCGCGCTGCATCAAAGTTTGAATGTGAACTGGAGCGGTCGTACTGAGCGACTTTCCTGAGGCCATCAATAGAAATGAGGATGACAGTCCTCTTGAATTCATGTGTCCCGTTGAAGAACCGCGCGGTATCTCTTGCCGGCTGTCGGGATGTACGCGCACTCACATATGCAGCTCCGCCGGCGAACAGCAGTGCGAGGGCCGAGATGGAGGCCAGTATCTTCCATGTGGAGAGTCTACTAGTCTTCGTTGGCTCGACAGCTGAGACTTGGTCGTCCTGCAAGAGCGGACGTTCCTCGTCGAGGTTCGTAGCCATGATAGCGTGGGAAGAGAACCGAGATAGAACGGACACTCTGTAACATGTGGCTGTGTATATACTATCTTACTCGGGACGCAAACGCGACGTGTCAATGCCTTTCCCTTTGCCCTTCCGCTCGCTAATCACCTACATCAAAACATGGCTAATTTATATGTTACTCGACATAATCGCCACTGGACCCACGCCGAGGCATATCTCATTCGAAATGGATGGGAACAGGAGATATGCCAGGAAGTTGGGGAAGGAAGGGAGAGAAGGCCATCCAGACGGGTTCAAGAATCTGCTTTGGGTATGTATTCGTGGCAAGCCAACGTCGCTGACAGTTTCATGTCCCTGGCCAGGTCTTAGAGCTCTGTTTACGTCTACACATACATTGCGTGACCGTATACGCGTTTGCAATCGAGAACTTCAACCGATCGAAAGAAGAGGTGAACACGATTATGAAGCTTGCAGAGGAGAGGCTCGTCGAGATTGCGGAACGCGGGTAAGTTCACGTCTTGTTCTCATCCACCGAGTTTTGTTTACGCGGCCCATGGCAAAGTGAGATCCTCGACAAATATGGTGTGCGCTTGAACGTGCTGGGGAGACGGGAGCTCCTCCCTCCAAGCGTGCAGGTAGCTATCGCAAAGGCCGAGAACATGACGCGGCACAATAATGCGTGCGTTGATTGTTGTTCGTAGTCACCTCGCTCGTTTCTACAGTGCGATGACAGTGCGATCCTCAATGTTTGCGCACCCTACGCGTCGCAAGACGAGATCACGACGGCTGTGGAAACTGTCATTCAAGAAGCCCTCGACGCTGGTGATTTAGATGGCAGGTGAGCAAGGTTGCATCGTATCTTGAGACGGAACGGATTCGTTGCTTTATATTGATCTGACTGGGTGAATACCGCTCAGCACGATTACCGAAGATTCCATCACGTCCCACCTATCCACTTCCCTTGCAGGCAGTCCTCCACTCGACGTGTTTGTACGCACGAGTGGGGTCAAACGACTGAGTGGATTTCTGACATGGCAGGTGAGCGGGGCGACCGTCCAGATGTTTCCTCCACTGACCGACTGGGCAGTGCTGTGAGGACACGCAAATACACATGGTGAACACATATTGGCCAGACTTTGGGCTCTTTGACCTTGTACCTATACTGCTCGAGTACCAACGGAAGGTGTGGCGAAAGGGATAGTTTATGGGCTGTGTGTATCGTATTACATAACACACAGCGTCTCTCTGTACTGCGGGTCTCCACTGCCGCTGTCACTGTGCACTACGCGGCCATGTCGATGTTGGACAAGTTTAAGCGGGGAGCACAACGAGCGAGTGTACAAGCCTCAGCTCTGGTCAAGGAAGGTTCTTCGCGTGTCGCCTCTGGCTCGCGCGATTTCGTTCAAGGCTTCTCTCTCCCCGGCGAGGCAGAGAAAGCAGCCAAAATTCTGGGCAGCTTCCTCAGTCAGTCCTGACCTCTGTCTCAGACGACGATCTCACTCGCTCCGTATCTGATACAGCCGATCCCAATAACCCCGAGTCTGCACTCAATTCCATCCCAAAGGCAGTCCTACAGCATGCACGAGGTACGTCTCTGGCACCACCACTCCCCCATCTACTCACTATCCACCTACCACCCCAGGTCTCGCCGTCTTCCAAGTGATCAAAGCCGGTTTCATGTTCTCTGGAAAGGCTGGCTCCGGTCTCGTCATTGCCCGTCTCCCAGACGGTTCCTGGTCCGCCCCTTCATGTATCGCCACAGGCGGTCTCGGATGGGGCCTCCAAATCGGTGCCGATATCACCGACTTTGTTATCGTCCTCAACTCTGAAGACGCCGTTCGCGCCTTCTCCATGGGTGGGAACGTCACTATCGGTGGAAATGTGAGCGCCGCGGCGGGACCTATTGGGACTGGCGGAAGTGTCCAGGCGAGCTTGGCACATCCCGCAAGCATGTTTTCATACTCGAAGAGTAAAGGTCGGTTATTTCTCCATTGTTGTCTGTCTTTTGCCGTTTTCGTGCAGGGTCACTGATGGATCCGTGGCAGGTCTCTTTGCTGGTGTCTCTCTGGAAGGTACCGTCTTGATCGAGCGCAAGGATGCGAATCGCGATTTCTATGGCTCTCCTGTACCAGCCCGTGATATTCTTGGGGGGCGTGTTCCCCCGCCCGAGGTAGCCTCGAGACTCTATGAGATCATCGAAGCCGCCGAGGGTCTAGACGAGACAGGCGTCCCCGACGCCGCGTATTACCCGGGTACTATTGGCCAGCATATCCCATCGCAAGGCCATCAGACTGTGTTTGATTCTGAGGCACACTAGGCGGGTTGACGTGGGGTATAGACGAAGGAGGAAGGGCACGGCAATCGTGTTCATGACGATCATGTTTTTGTTTCCCGTTTGAATGCTACCTTTCTAATTTTCGATGCAATGTGTCGTTCACTTGTTATATTCTGATATCCGGGATTAATCTTCCCTTGTTCATTCCAAGACTGAGCTGGTATCAAGATCCGTCTTTACAACAAGATCCGCCGAGCACCAAGTATAGTGCCATCAGGTCGGATCTTTCACCGTCAAATGGTACTCAGCGCCACACATCATTCAGGGTCTGTGCACCAGACGCCCCCGTGGTGAATGCGTTGTTGGGATCGGATTCCCATGTCACTTGGCCGTTGTTGATTCTGATGTACTTGTACTGGATCGGTGTGTTTGCAGGTAGATTTACCGTTGCTAGGGGAGGCGCGGTGCTCAGATCAGTTATCCGATGGTCCTGAACGAAACAAAAATATAGCGTACTGCTCCAGATGGGGTAGTTGGCAGAGGACAAGAGGATAGGGTTAGAAGTGCCCCAGTCTTTGAGAGCGCTCACTGACCCAGTGAGGTATATGTTCTCTGTTGCATCCAGACGCTGTCAGTATTCTCGAGTGTGGAAATGTCGAGCACGCACCTCCTAGAACGGTCGTGGCATCAACGTTGAACTCGACGGAGACGGTCGGGGCGTTACTTGTGAAGCATGAACCCGAGACGGTCAGACCGCTTGCACCCCAGCTCGCCGAGGGCTGTCCTGCGCGGGCGGCAAAGACTGAGAGTGCAGATGCATAACTCCACGTGAGGTCGATGGCGCTGAGTGGAGTGCCGTCAGTCCTGCTGAACTGCTCCGAGAGTGCACCACTGGAGGGGGTGTATTGTGAGCCTATGGCTACGAAACCATCTGCAAATGTCTTGATTGCGCTGATCAGGGAAGTAAACGTGGACGAGGAAGAGGTATAAGTGCCGATGGTGAGCGAGGTGTTGAACTGTTGGAAGAAACCGAGGGAAGTCGAGGTGACCGTGAGGGAGCCCTGGTTGTTCCAGACGATGAGCGCGTCGTAGAGCTGCTCTGCGACTGCGAATGTGGTCAGATACCACGGCTGAAGATCATGTGAGGTGACAAAGAGTGGCAGATTGGGGAGACTACCCACGTTGCCGCCTTGATAGACGTCCTCGAAGTATCGACCGGTAGCGACAGCAGCGTTGGCAGGAATGCCAGAGTTGATGGAATAGATGTAGCGGAACGAGTCGATATAGGTCTTTAGGTTGGAGAGTGCTTGGTCGGAGCAGGGTTGGAAGGAGATAGGATCGCAACCTGCGTTGACGTCAAACGTGTGTATGGAAGCGAGAACTGTGTTTGCGTCGACACCGGAGCGACCGCCTGCAGTGTTGGCGGTCATGAAACCGGGAGAGGGAGACCAGTAAGACTATGATTGCAATGTTGAAGAGAAGACGAGGGGCGAAGCGGACAGACTTGCCTGGAGGAAACAGAGAACGTTGTTAGCCTGGGTGGTGTACAGACTGGCGGAGGATGTCTGTCCGATGGCGGTGGCCAATGATGCTCCCTGACGGAGGGCACGGTGCTGGACGGCGGTGGTAAAGAAGGAGGAAGAGTCGAGTTCTTCCCAAAGATCAAAGGTGGACTGGTTCCAGTTGTTGGCGACATAGTCAAGGTCGAGCTTGATGACGGGCCAGAGGGTGTTGGTGGCGTAGGAGGGGTTGCCGTTTGCGAGGAGCCAGTTAGCGTAGGTGATGAGGGCGGTGGACCGGAGGGCGGGGCCGTCGCGTTGAGGACGACCCCAGGCACCGGTGAATGCGGTTTCGTTGATGTAGAACTTGGGTTCACCGAGGCCACCGGTGGAGACAGAACCGCTTGGATTGGAGACCTGCTGTATGTTTGTCTCTGCCTGGACGAACGCGTCGATGAGAGATGCGAGAGAGGTGTCCTGGCCGAGGGTGTACTGGTCGATGAGGGTCTTGAAGACGAGAGAGGCGTCGCGGGTCCATGTGTAGAGGTAGTTTGGATTGGACGTGCTCGGACTGGCGATAACGACGCCTGACTAGAAGAGGTGAGCACGGCGATGGATCGAGTGCGGGTACTCACAGAGGCACCCGACGACAGCGATCCAGATGTACCGATGTTGGCCAAGATGCCCGCCTTGGCAATGGGCGATTCCGTGGCGACGTAGCTGTCGACGGTGGACGTGGCGGCGCTGTGGACGAGGAGGAGCGATAAGATGTGCATGGGGTTGTCCGGGAATTGCCGCGTAGTTGGTTTGGATCTGCCCGCCATGTCCCTTGTGCGCCTCCTCCTCCTCTTCCATCTCCTCCACTTCTGCGCCGCCCA
>JBBPKS010000081.1:0-24876 GCA_038089355.1 Pulveroboletus ridleyi | reverse complement strand
TGGGAGAGTAGTTCCATGTGATGGTGAAGAGAGTGGATCTGATGGAGGAAGAGAGGGAGTTGTTATAATGGAATTGGGTGAGTTTGATGAATTTGGGCTATTGGTCCTGTCTCTTGGCCACATACACTCACAAGTATTGTTCCATTTCCTGATTAATCTGCTCCATTTGTCTGTTCATCTGGGAATGATATGCGGTGGAAAGCTTTTGCTCGATGCCCAATAATTTACATAATTCAGTCATGAAGAGTGACACAAATTGTGGGCCCCAGTTCAATACTATCGAGCAGGGGATGCCATGCTGTGACCATATATGATTGTGGAATATTTTAGCTAGGTCAAGAGAAGAAATGGTTTTTGAACATGGTACATAAATAACTTCTTTGGAAAATCAGTCTATGATTACACAAACAGAGTTGACTTTATTGACCTCTGGTAAGCTGGTTATGAAGTCAATAGAGATATCTTCCCACGGATGTTTAGCTGCTGGGAGTGGTTGGATTTTTCCTGCTAGTGCTTTGGACGAACCCTTTGTGAGGGCACACATGTAGCAGTGATTTATATATGAGTAAATATCTTTTTGCATCTGGGGCCATATGAAAAAGTGGTTGATTATATGATAGGTGCAGGCTTGCCCATTATGACCCCCCAGGGGGTTGTTGTGACGTGTTTTAAAAATCTTGGCATGGATGGAAGGTGGGACGTAAATCTGGCCAGTAAATTCATGGAGGTATACCTCCTGAGATATATCGTAAGTATAATTCAAAACATCATTTATGTTTTTTGATTCTTTTTGTATTTTTTGTAGTAGGAGGGATTCTATCATAACATTTTTTATAAATAAATTAGCAGGGAGAACTGTGATGTCTTTATTTAGATTCTTGATCACATTGCCATGGTCAGGTCGGTGGGAGAGAGGGTCAGCATGGTTTAAAGAACCTAGGCAGTATACAAATTTGAGATTGAATTCCTGGAGAAGGGCATGCCACCTGGCTTGCTGCCCAGAAAGGGTTTGTGGTTTCTTCCAATACTCCAGATTTTTGTGGTCCATCCAGACCTTGAAATGTTCTCTGCCAATTAAATAGTGTCACCACTCCTCGAGAGCATGTATGACTGCCATCAATTCCTTGTCATAGATGGAGTAATTGCATTCTGTTGTGTTGAAGGAGTGGGAAAGAAAGGTGCAAGAATGCCATTGCTCATCTTCACATTCCTGCCAGAGGATTGCTCTGGTTGCAATGTCAGAGGCGTCTATTTCAATATGCATTTGTTGTGAGCTGTCTGGATATGTGAGCAATGGTGCTTCCATGAATTTTTTCTTTAGCACAAGGAAGGCCACATATTCTGTTTTGCCCCACTGGAAGGGGGTATCCTTTTTTGTAAGATTGTTCAAGGGTCATGCTATCTCAGCAAATTGATCAATGAACTTTCAGTAATAGTTACATAGGCCTAGGAAGGCCTGGACCTGCTTCAAGCAGGTTAGCTCTGGCCAGTCGGCAATTGCTTGGGTTTTCTTGGACTGCATTTCAATGCCATGCTTTGATACTTCCATACTGAGGAATTTGACCTTGTCTTTTGAGAAGGTGCACTTTTCAGGCTTGATATACAGGTCATTTTCTTGCAAACATTGTAGTACTTCATGGACCAGTGCTTCATGTTCTTCCTTGGTTTTCCCTTTAGTGAATATTATCATATCATCCATATAGGTATATTGGTCCAAAAAGATGTCGTTCATCATATTCTGGAAAGTCAGGGGATTAGTGAGGCTGAAATACATGATTGTTGGCTCATAAGCCCTGATGGGCATTACAAACACTGCTTTCCATTCGTCACCTTCTTTGATGTGAATGTTATTGTATCCCCAGCAGAGATCCATTGCTGTGAACATATCCACACCCTTGAGGTGATTGATCAGCTGTGATATTAGCAGTAAGGGATAAGCATTTTTAATGGTTCCTTCATTTAAATAATGGTAGTCCATAACCAGGCATTTTTTACCATCCTTCTTTGGAATGAAGAATACCAGGGACGTTTGCAGAGACTTGCTTGGTCATAGATAGCCCTTCTTGACTTCTTTGTTGATAAAAGTCCATACTTCTTCCAACTCCATGTCAGATAGTGGGATAACTCTCCTCTTCCTTGGAATGAAGTTGGGCTTGAGATCAATGGCATGATCCCAGTGCTTCCATAAGGGTATACAATTGGATTCCTGCTCTGAGAAAACATCAAGAAAGTTGTGATAGGCCACTGGGACCTTTTCTGTGACACCGCCTTCAATGGCATGCAGTTTGAAGCCAAAATACCCTTTCTACTTGGATTTTAATTGTCACAGTCCTCTGTGCAGCAGGTAAAGTTGATTTTCTTCTTAATCCAGTTGATGGTTGGGTTGTGGCAGGTGAGCCAGTCATAGCCAATGATCATCTGATTGGAGCCCAGCTCCACGACAAAGGTATTGATTTTTTCATAGTGATCTTGAAGAGCCGCCACAAGTTCTACGCGATGAGTAACCTTTCTGGCCTTGCCTGGAGTACTGTTAGCATTAAATACTTGAATTTGCTGTGTGAGAGGGATCATATTGACTTTGTTTTTGGTGCACCATTTGCAGTCAATGAAGGTGTTAACAGCACTGCTGTCAATAAGTGCTTTGATATTATCATCTTTTTGTATGTTACCTGTGGAGAAGAGGATGGCGATGTCCACCGTGAATTCTCTGCCACTGATCATTTCTTGTGTAGGGATTTTGTTAAGGTTAAGGTCAGCACAATTATTCTTAAAAAGGGAATTAAGCACACTATATTTATAGTCTGGTGCCAAGCTCTGAAGAGACCCCCTTACAGATGTATCAGAATCTATTAAAGTTTCCAGCACCTGGCTGATTGTCCTAACTGGGAAATCTCCATCGGTGCACTCTGAGAGTTTAGCTACAGGTCCAGTGCCAGCTATGGGGATTTCTTCCTTGAGCACAGTCAACGAGTCGTCTATGCCTACCACTCTTGTACCAGCATGCCCAAAGTCTGGTCTACTTACTGGTACATGATTATATAATGCCACACCCATTGGCTCAAAACCAGATTGTACAATGTCACTATCGTCCCTAGTTGAGAGGTCCAAGTGCAAGATAACTAATTTTTTGATATTTTCTAATTTTCTCATTTTTTCTTTTGTTTTGTCCAGCTTGCTAGGCAACACCCTACTGTCAACTAGCTGCTTCCTTTTAAAGCCTCAGGCACTTTTGTCCTGGCTTCAGTTTCAAAGACATTGGCCCAGTAGGCACAAGCTTTGTCCAACATATACTCCTGTCGGGAGGAGGTTGCTGCACAGGCCTTGGTTTTGGGTGGAGTTTCAGAGATGACCACCCATGTCTCAGTGTAGTACCCATCTTTGTTGGGTACCCATACTTGGTACATATTTTGAACCAGTGCTCAGTTCCTATCTTGTGCTGGGTTAAATGGTTTTTTTGGGAGCCAGCAGTCCTGTTGAATGTGGCCTGGTTTGCCACAATTAAAGCAAGTGTGGGTATTGGGGGGCCCCTGCACTGCCCCAATTTCCATGGGAGCTCTCTTTCCAGGTTGCATCCCATATTGTGTGAACCACTGGTTAGGTGGTGGTCCCTTGGGCAGATTGTAATGCTGTGCTCCACCAAAGCACCTTGATTGAAACCTGCATTCTATTTCTGTGGATTTGAATGAGTGGCCAACTTTGTGATAGGCATCAATTAACTCGAAAATATTGTTCTCCATGTGTATGTGGAGGTGGACTTGTATATATACATGAGCATCCATTGCTCACTTGAGAATTTCAATGCCATGGCTGTTCTCAACTTCAGCCTCCTTAAAGAGAACCTCAAATTTTTGGAGGAACTCATTGATTGGGCACTCTTGCTGCTTTAGCCAGTTAAGCATTTGCAGAGACTCATGTGCCAGCATGTCTATTTGGAAGTGCTCTCATATTTCCCTTTAGAGCACCTTCCATTTGGGCCATGCGTTGTCTCTGCAGGGTAGCCCAGTTTGGTCCCTGCGTTGTTGGTTGCCTTTTCAATTTCAGAGTCACAATACTTCTCGAGTTTTTGTCTCATGTAGGAGGCAGCATCTCCTTCTATTCATGATAGGACTGCTACAGTCCAAAGCTTGTCTGAGCCCCAATTTTGGAGCAAGACCCAGACCTTGATTTGGGTGATTCACACCTGGAACTTGTCTTGGTTGCCATCCCACTTGCCAGGATTGGTGACCTTCTTTGTGATGGTGGAGGGGCTGTCCTCCTTTTCCTTTAGAAGGGCCATGAGGAGCACCTTCAGTTCATCATTGGTCAGGGTCGATGATGATGACATTTCTTCTTAGGGGGGGTTGCAGTTGGCGGTTCTTGAACTTGAGCCGGTATGGCTCTGTGGATACTTGGGGAAGTGCTTTGAGCAAGCCCTCAAAAGAGGGGGACTTGTGGAGTTGTGAATGTGCCTGTTCCAGAGAACCAGGCACCGAGTCACTGTAGAACAAAATTTTGGAATCCTACTGTCCTTACTTGCCAGTATCTTTCAACCGACATCTGGGGACACTTGTAGTATGAAGAGGTCAGGTAATGGGGAATGGGGAAGATCCTTGGGCAGCTAGATCTTCTTCAATAGCTTGATTTGGACAGTGTGGGTTTCATCAAAGGGGTAGAGCCTTGATAACAAGGAGTGTCATACGCATATCATGTGCTGATGGCAGACGTCACAGGTATTCCATGAACCTGGATCTCTCAAACCACAGAGAGATCGCCCTAGTGCACTTTGGGCAAGAAGCAACTTTATCCGTATTTAATATGTGGGATGAGTGTGTATGCAATCTGTTATGGGTGATATGCCCTGGTCCGTCACATGGAACCACTACATGATGTCCCTTATGCCTGGGCCCAGCAACCATATAATACAGATTTGCTTTCTTATTTGCTGACTTTCTGACAGGGATCCCTTGTTACCTGATCTCAATACTTTGCCGACAAGACAGCACATTCTTTCAAGGGCAATGTAGATAGCTTTGACCAAGTGTTACAAATTGCTAATGACCGCACCACTGGCCTCAGCTTTACAGACTACTATGAGTCTGGCAAGGAATAGGATAGAGGATGGGCTCACACTCACACTATTGTGCAGAAACAACAGGTGGTCAAAGCTGGGGATGCCAGCTAGGATGCCTGGGTTTATATACTATGGTATGGTGCACACAGACCATAGGGTCTGTGGGATAAACTACTATACATGGCTAGATTATGGTACACGATCATGAGAGAGTTCCCACCAGGGCTATTGGGGATTTAAAGGGGCATGCTAGCCATAAGGTGTGATGTCATATGATATCATGGTCTAGGCCCAGTTATGTGATAAGGAAAGAAAAGGGGCTGAAGGTGGTTCATAACAGCTAGCTACTCTGGCTGCAGTGTTGCCTTATGCATACATAAATGAGTGCTATTTTGCACTAGTGAGCTCACCTTCACTGTGCTGCACCTAGCTGCTTGAACATATTCTAGTGCTTGCTTACATCACCTATGGCTGCATCATCACTAGGTATTATAGGCAATTTATGTCATTCTGATGCATTTTTGATCATAAAAAACTATATTTTCTTTCAACAATGCTTTAAGCTCCTTCTGTCTCTTTATCTTCAATGGGCAGAACTACACCACCTGGTGGCTAGTAATGCTCACCTATCTAAATTTGACTGGCAGCATGTGGTGCATGACTTTGCCTGCACTCTCTCCTTCTGACCCTGATAGCTTTGATGATACATAAACCCAAAATTTTTACATTCGTTGGAGTGAGGCAAATACTCACATCTTAGTCACCCTTACCTTCAATACAACCAATGTCCTCCAGATAAAATATGCTTATTACACACATGCTTACATATAAGTGTTTTTACAATGATATTAAAATCTTTTCAGGTCTTGGGGATGTTTTGTGCCTCATTGTGTCATAATAATCTTATGCACTGTTGATATGAACCCCATCACTGTCTTTGTGATCTTACTTCATATGATCATCTTTGTCAGATGTATCAACTCTGCTTTTTTCATTTTTAATAAAATGTGGACAAGCTTTGCTTGGCAGTTTTCTCAAATGTATACAGTGCAATGTGTAGTATCTCTTCATTTGACGGATATCCTGATTTTGAAAGAACACTTTAAATAATCAGGAATAGAGGTAAGAAGGCACAAGGTAAAGGTATTTGTAGTGAAGTATGCTACATATATCTAACCAAACACTTTTATAGACTGGTTAAAGGATAAGGAAAATGCTATCTTTGCAATTCCTGCCCTCTTCTTCTCTTACAGTCTCATGCCAGCTCAAATCTGGCAAGTCTCCCCTACAATCACAAATGACAATGAACAGGCACATCAGAACATTAATTGTGACAGAATCAATCTTACCCTGCTAGGTGGTATCATATATAGCCAGGATTATGATGAATGAGTTAATAAAAGCACAGATATCCATTCACAGTATAATATTCACACTTGTGATCAAGCATCTACACATATACACCACACAGTATGAGCACTGTCCTGCCTTGGTTAGCAGATTGCCCAATACTTTCAGTAAAGATCTTATTATTTTTACAGCACTTTTACAGCAAAAACTATGTACTGTATATAAGAAATCCAAGCCTACCCTACCCACCATCCATGAGGATTCAACCAGTTCATCACAAGCAACCACTCATGCTTCAGTAGCTGCTCACCAGCTGAATGCAAAATAGAGAGTACTACAATCTCAGCATTTATCAAATCCACATAATGAATGGACAAACAACCTACCTTCTACTATATCAAGCACTACCTTCATGGTAACACACCAAGATTATATCATCTCAACATATAGCACACTGACAGATGCACTAACACTAGTGTCAGTGTCCCAACTCAGTCACATATACCACTACCCATCAAACAATGAGATAGACTGGGAAAATGTCAGACTGTTGCACTATAGCTCACTAGCAGGCACACTCAGAGGCTGACTAGTAATGTTGAGATTAATTACATAGCTTCATATATACATAGGATACAGATACATACAATGGACACATTGAGAACAATAATCCAACAACATGAAGAAAGAAAGTAAAAAGTAAAAGTAATGCACAGGTGAGACATACCAGTCCAATAGAAAAGGGTAGTAAACCCTCCCATGAAGTCATCAGATTCAGTAGTTCAATGCCATAATGACAGAAAGGGGACACAGTAAAAAAAGAGTGGACAGCAGGAGCAAAGAACATGGGAGGGAAATGAGTGCTGCAATGAGTTCTTATAATGTGAGCTTACATATATCACCCCTACATGATGTAGAACACTGTGGAATTTTCCACCTGTTAAGTGATGCTAGTAATATCCAACTTGGGGTAGTTATGCCATCATGCATCAGGGATGGTTCACTGGAACTTTTACTACCTGCTATAACCATGTGCTGTAATGGTAACAGATCACACAACACTTTCTGCAAAATGACTGAAATGAAACAGGCAGTTGGGAGAACTTAGTGACTTATAGCAGTTTATGTGTGGTAAGCAAACACATTTCATTGGTGGAGACATAGAGATTGCATATAGATGATGATCAGATAGCTCAGGTGCAATCATGCTAACAGAATACCTCCAGACCCAGAAAACTCTTTGACTGTCTGGACTCCTGGATAGCACTCCAGATGCCTCACCTCTGCCCTGGACATTGCATCCCCAAGTTCAGATTACATACACAGTATGGCAGAGTGTCAGGAACATCTGCCACCTGATGTTGGATCTTTTTTTGGTACCCCTTCATTTTAATTTTTTATTTAGGTACAAGTGCCTCCTCATCCCATACTATATAAATCTTCCATCCCATATATGGCACCTCAGTTGTTTTAGTCCATCTGGTAACAACTGAGTTCCAGACCATTCTGGACCTACCAGATATGCCAATCTGGACTTTGGATTTTTGTCACATGCAGGAGTGTGAAAAATCTAAGTAAAAGGGCAGTAATAGTAATTGCTCACTCCACTGCCTAAGGAGTAGCAGAAACAACTATATTCACCTAAGTAAAAGGGCAGTAATTGCCCACTACACTAATTAGCAGGCAATTACTGCCCTTTTACTTAGATTTTTCACAGATTATGAGCCCCACTAGCACACTCTAGCAATCCAGACACCTGTCAAATGACTCACAGTAGCTTTCACTACCTCCACAGATTTTTTCCCACACCCTCTGGCCTACTCTGGATTGCTTCCACAACCCTACCTCTAGGTCCATACTCCTTGCTAAATCACTTAGCCAGCACTATGTCAGAATCAATGACATCTAATATTGTAAGCTGCCCTGTTCTAACAGGATCCTTAAACTTCCAAATATGGAAGCTCCAAATCATGGTGAAACTCTGTTGGGAGAAAGTCCTAGGTGTCACCCTAGGCACTAACAGATCTCTGACCTCCTTCCACAGATCTCTAGCACCCTCCACTGAGGAAATCCAAAAATGGACAGAATGAGATGAAAAGGGACATGGAATAATCCAGGACTGCATCTCTGATGTGCTCCTACTCAAGATGCAGGCACACACTACTGCCAAAATGCTCTTCATGCCCTCCTAAATCTCTATAAAGCATCCAACCTTGCCTCTACCTTTTACTCATACCACTAACTCTTTGACTCCTTCTGGGATAGTACCACCACTATCTCCAACCACATCACCTCCATCTGGACATTGGAGACCCAACTAGCCAGAATGAAGTTCAGAGTTGACTCAAAAGTCCTTGCCTTTATTCTTCTCAACTCCCTCCTGAAAACTTTGGAGTGGAGTTCCTTTACCTCTTCTATCATTAACACAGTGAAGGAGAGCAAACTCACTTTCGATACTGTCAAGACAAAAGTCATCTCTGAAGAAGCCCACCTGAACCCTCTGAAGTCCTCAAAGGCAGTACATAAGGCCTCTAATAAAAGGAGTAGTTGTCAGAGTGGTTCTCTATGCTGCTGTGACCATCACCAATAGTCTAGACACAGCTTTGATAACTGCTGGGCATATCAGGAGTGGGTAAAGGAACTTTATAAAGGAGGAAGGAGAAAGGGAAAGGAGAAGGCAAATATATCAGAGGACTCCCTGGAGCAAAACTCTGGAGCTTCAGAACAAGCAAACATAGCTAAAGTGTCTGTATTTAAATCCCTAATCAATGGCATTCAGACCTACCTGTCATCTGAACTAACCAAGTCTGAAACAGACAAAATCATCATTGACTCTGGAATTACCTCCCATATGGTCTCACATTGCTCATGGTTCCATACATATTTTCTGCTCTGAACTCCACACCAAATAGCCCTGGGAAACAATTCAACTGCCCTTGCTATTACACTTGATCTGTCATATCTGCTCTGAACTCTGTCCTCTGAATCCCTCATCCCTTCTCTGGTACTCCATAACCTGGACTTCATACCTCCATACCCAGACTTTGTTCCTTCCCTTCAGATTTTTGTAGTTACCATATTTAATATTCCCCTTGTTTCCTTTTGACCCTTCATTCCTTCCTTGACCCTTTATTCTTACCATAGACCCTTCACCACACCATATACCTTCCTTTACATATATTCTCCATCTCCATATGCTTTCCTTTACCCAACATATCTTACCATGTATTCCTCCATTCTTCCGTCCGAACTCTGATCAGACTTGGGTATATAAACCCTCTGTACTCTATCTCTATACCTCAGTATGAATATCACATTAGTCTTCTCCTGACCCTTGCTTGGTCTCCCTCTCCTGCTCTCTTGCTCTCCTCCTTCCCTCCTATGAAATATGAGGACCAAACCTTGGCAAGGGCATGACACATAAATCCTGCACCAACGTTCTCCTAGGTATCCCATTTCTGTTCCATCCTCCATTTGTTCTCTGACGAACTTCATGTACTTACCTTCAGACCTCCAACCAGACTAGAGTCCAGAGGACCCAGATTTAACATGATCCCAAAGAGTCAAGCGTTGACTTGGTGAGAATGTCCTAAACCTCTGAGTCAAGGGGGTACCTTGCAGATGGTGAGGTCAAGGGTTCGTCCTAGCAATGGATAAATAGAGGATTTCCTGTTGAAGTGGGTGGGCCAAGAACAACCCCTTGTAATCAGAATGAGACACAGATACAAGCAAAAGCACTCACACATGTGTAGGGTGAAAACATAAGAAAAGGAATAGAATTTGTATAAGCCAAGTATGTCTAAGCTAGAGATACAAGGGACTAATTGATGTGGTTTATATACAAGGACCAGGGGATGCTGAGTAATCATATGGAAACCAAGAGAATATGAAGGAATAAAGGGCTGACTGATCATTGAGTCAGTAGGCCAATGGCATAATGGGAGTGATAAGTAAGCATAGAAGGGTAAAGAACATAAGAGAACATTCAAGCACATGGAGGAAGGAACTATGAGTTTAGCATAAGGAGAGCTAACTGAGGAGAGATGCAAGTCAAACAGGGAAAAGAGTAGACACATGATACAAATCATAACACTTGCCACCAGAATTGGAAGCATTGTACTTCACTTTGTTGTAAAAGGAAAAACCTATGAAGTAACCCTAAGCAATGTACTATTGGTACCAGAGTTCTGACTATCTCTAATCTCTATAAACAAGCTGGTCTCCACAGGGCTATCCACTTTGTTCCTAGCAAACTTCTTCATCTGCTTTGTCTGAAAAGGACCAGAGACCATCATGACTACATGTCACACCCAAGGACTTTACCATACAGAAGTCCAACCAAAGGCATGTCCTGAGTCTGGACTTGCCTCAATGGACATAAACATACTCCACTGACATATGGGACACATCACACACTCACAGATTGAACAGATGATTTGACAAGGCTAACTGAAGGGCATAGATGATATCTCTGGAATTCCAATGTTTTGTGAATCCTGCACACTTAGAAAGATGAAGAAACTTCCCTTTGAGTCCCAAAACACCATCTGGGCATCTAGGCCACTCCAAATCATTCACTCTGATGTTGGAGGTCCGATATTCCTGCAATTCCAAGAAGGCTACAAGTACTGGCTCCTTATCATAGATGACTTCTCTTGGTTCCCATGGATCTACTTCCTGAAGAAGAAAAGTGATGTCCTGACAACCTACAACACCTAGAAAATGAATGTCCAAAACTTTTTCAAACAGGAAATTGAAATGGAGGAGCTTTCAGACATGCACACCCAATTCTTTCAAACTGATGGAAGAGGAGAATACTCCAGTTTGGAGTTCTGCCAACAACTTTGAGCTGATGGAACAGCACAGAAAATGTCTGCACCCTATACTCCTGAGCAAAACAGACTTGCAAAGCAGATAAACTAGATCTTGTCAATGCTCGCAAACACCATGCTTGAGAACTCTCACTCCCAAAGTCATTTTGGGCCAATGCCATGTCTACTACAGCATATATCACTGCATGAAGTCCTTGCTCTACTTTTCATAGTGGAGTTCTGTACCAACTTCTGTTCAATTGGAAGGTTAACCCAAACTTGTTCTGACCTTTTGGGTGCCTTGCATATGCACTAGTGCCAAAGGAAAAATGTGATGGAAAGTTCTGCTCACATGCATGAAAATGCATCATGCTTGGATACACTTACGGACAACAAGCCTACAAACTCCTTGACCTGGAACAAAAAACCATCATCTCTAGTTGCCATGTCACTTTCTGTTACGCTTGATCCTGAGGGGTCAGGCATGAACTTGGCGAAGGTCCCAAGATACTGAGATAAGGGGGTACCTTGTAGGTGGCAAGATCAAGGATTTGTCCTGGTGATGTGGGTGGGCCAAGGATTTATCCCTTGTGATCAGGATAGGACACAGGCAGGAGCTAAAGTGCTTACTCAAGTGTAGAGTGAAGACACAAGAAAAGGGGGGTTAGGATTATATAAGCCAAGTAGGTCTAAGCTGAAGGACATGGGTGCTACTTGGGAGTTTATATACAAGAATGAAGGGATGCTGAGTAATCATATAGAAACTGGAAGAATATGAAAGAATAATAGCTGACTGATCATTGAGTCAGTGAGCCAATGGCAAAAGGAACTCAATGAGTAAGCAAGGAACCTTCTGGAAAAGAGGAGAATAAACAAGCACATGGTGGGAGGGACTACGAGCTTAGTATAACTAGAGCTAAGTGAGAAGAGATAAGTCCAAAGACAAAAGAAAAGATATAGGCATAAACGTAAATCATAACACTTTCCATGAGTCTGGAACAATCTCCAATTCTAACTCAACCCCTTGGAAAGTTACCAATGAGGAACAGTGGGAGGGCCTTCTTCCAAAGCACTCACATCAGCTGGAATGCAATGGTGTAAAACACTATCCTACCTGGTGTAGTAGGACTAGGAAAGAAAGAGTGTGAGTGTAGTACTTGACCCAAGGGAGGGGAAGTGGTAGACATGGAAAGCAACAGGGGATAGGTGGCCAGCTCCCAGCTCACACAAACAGAAAGTGGAGGGGAAGAAAGATGTATTAGAACCATAGGGACACACTTTTATAGTCCAGGGCATTTCCTAGAACTTACAAAAGCAAAATAAAGAAGTTCTAAACAATATAGCTAAAAACCCAAGCTAATTGGCATGTATCCAGGATCAATCCAAACCAGATACAGGTCAGAAAACACAAATCCAGACCAGATATACCAAAATCTAACAACTAGACCTACCCAGATGGACATAGAATGCCATGGACTGGAGAGATAGGGTGTTTGCATAACAGGAGACTTTGGTCTCCTACAATGGACAGGAGGAAACTGACTCCACACCTCCAACATCTCCAAGCATCACAGAAGCAGTGGGAGCTCTGGGTCTGGATGATTTAATAGACCTGCTTACTAGACATCTGGAACAACTCTAAATTGATGTTGCCTCTCCAGAAGTATAGGCTGCCCCTGCCCCTGCTCCATCTCCTGCTCTGACTCCACCTTCTTCTCCTGCTCCTGCTCCACCTCTGCCTCCTGCTCCTACTATCCCTTCAACTTAGTCTTGCTCCCCATCTCACCCTCCTGCATGGATTATAGCAAATGTCTGCAGAAGTTCCCAAAACCATTGACCTGCAGATTGAAACAGGGATTACCAGTGCACCCTAGATGAGGAAAGAGAGAGAAGGACTGCAATGCAAGATAAAACTCTATCAAATGAAGTTGAAACTCTGGACACCTTGGATGAAGAAGGTATGCCCAGAGGTTTCATGAGTCTACAGGAGGAGCTAGAACACTGCATGTTCACTGGAGCAGCCAATGCTCCATTGGAAGACCAACTTCTGAACACAATAAAGGGAGCCTATGAACATTTGGACACAAACATATGGAGATCCACTGTGAAGGATGAACTCCTCAGTCTAAACTCCAACCATGTATATGAAACTGTCCCAATCCCAGACAGAGTAAGTCTGATTACCTTCAAACCTGTATTCCACATCAAACAAAATCAGGATGGTAAAATCAAATGTTACAAGGTCTGGATCATTGCTTGGGAATTCACAACAAAAGGAAGAAGTTGACTACCAGGAGGTATTTGCCCCAGCTGTGAACTTGGACTCAGTCTGGACAATTGTTGCCCTAGCTGCCAAACACAATTTGGAGTTAGACCAGATGGATGTCTCCACTGCATACCTGAATGGTGAGTTAGAGGAGGAACTGTATCTCCTATCTCCAGATAGAGTTCCAATCTAACCTGGGTACTGCTGGAAACTCTGATGCTCCCTGTATGGACTTAAGCAGGTAGGATGAACATGGAACAAAACACTTGACAAGAAACTAGGAGAACTCAGATTTACTCATCTAAATGCTAAGACTTGCCTATATGGACTCTGAAAATCTGGTCAGATTTGTTTCTTAGTTATTTATGTTGATGATCTCCTCCTTGCAGTGAGTTCCAGAGGTTACATGAACTTCATAAATTACATGCTCTCCTCCTCCTTCAAGATGCATGACCTAGGAGAAGCCAAATACCTCCTTGGGATTGAACTTCATAGGGACTGGTGTAGGAGGTTGAGTCCTCCTATGGTTGCAAACACTCCTTTTCATTCATCTCAAGTGTCCACTGTGTCCATTGTCCATCTGGATAGGTTCATTTTGCATTTTGTTCATTTCTTCATTCATCCAGACTCCTTTGTACAATCTGCCTGTTTATCCAGGTCTGGATTGCATCAGTCCAGTACTGGATTCATATCATCCAGACCAGATTGTTTTAGCTTATATATCTGCTGGGTGCCAATTGGTCCTGGATTAGTTATCTCTCATAGATAGAAGTCCATGGGTATTCCCAGGACTATAAAACTGGTGTATAACACCTCAGAATAGAATCTTTTCACACTTCCTGTCATTCATCCTTAAGTTAGTTGTTTTCCTTTCAGTCTGAGGAGTAGTGGCCTAGGTCCTCACTCACTTAGTCTGTTTCTGCTGGTCTCCTCCCTTGGGTCAAGTCTATACTCACACCACTTTTCTTTGATCCTTATCCACTCTGGATAGGATTATTGTTTTATACCAGAAACTCTGAATCATCTCCTTGTCCCAGTCCCAATATGCACAAACTGTCTTAGAATGGAACAGAATGTCCAACTCTGCTCCTGTGTGGACTCTGATGGTGCATGGCACTTCCTTGTCCACAAATGACTCAGAGGACAACTCCATACTGCCAGAAGTCCTTATTGGGAAAAAACAGATGTCATATCTCACTGTCATAGGCTCCTGTCATATCTGTCGAATCCAGGACTCCAGACTTAACTCCAGACAACTCTGGACAGTTCTGGAGTTACCTCCCGGAGACCCTGGTTCTAACAGCTCCCTCATGTACTTGATGCTCAGAACCTATCCAGACCTAGCCTACTCTATTGGGACACTTAGTCATTTTAGTGCTGCCCTAAAAGCCTGTCACTAGGAGGCAGCCAAGCATGTTCTCCATTATGTTCATGCAACTCTGGACATGGAACTCCAATACAATGGAAATGACACTTCCATGGACTCAGACTTCCATGGATACTCTGATGCTGGTTGGTCACAGGACCCAGACAATTCCTAATCTACCTCTAGCTTTCTTTTTCTCAGCAGCCATGGGACCATCTCCTGGTCTAGCAAACAACAAAGTATGGTTGCACTATTTACTACTGAATCAGAGTACATTGGACTTATTGTTGCAGGGCAACACCTCATATGGCTTCAGAGTTTCTTTGAGGAGATAGGACATCATCACCTCTGGGCCCTCCTGTTCAACTCCAAAGTTCCTTAATGAACTCCTGGGCAAACTCATATAGCTCCTACATAGGAGTTACCGATGTCCTATAGAAGTAGTTGGAGATGGATAGGAAGGTTGGACTTGTGTCCAATGTCATGTCAGTATGCATTCCTTATGTTATTCCCTTACCCTACCTTCGCTTCATCCCTGTTCTATAACTTCATGCCATTTCTCCTCCCCCTTCACTATTTCCTTATGGAGATCACTTGTTTTGCTTTGGAGTTGATTGGACTTCATGCTTACATCTTCACCCACCTTATATATATATTCCCTTTCACTTCTGGGCTCCACTCAGTTGTTCCTGCTACTCCTTAGGCAGTGGCTGAGGTGAGTGCCAGTTTTACTTTACCTTATCACTGTTGCTAATTAGTGTAGTGGGCAATTACTGCACTTTTACTTAGATGAATATAGTTGTTCCTGCTACTCCTTAGGCAGTGGCTGAGTGGGCAATTACTGCCCTTTTAATTAGATTTTTCACAATTGATAACTCCTATGTAGGAGCTGTAGGAGTTTGTTAAGGAACTTCAGAGTTGGACAGGAGGGCCTGGAGAAGGGTCTCTAAAAAGCAGCTTAGATAGCAATATTACAATATGATGCAATAATAAAACTATGATTATTACAATGCATTGCTATGAGGTTACTGGATGCTACTGTACTTTAACATAGTTCTATAGATATTCCTAAGAGACCATGTGGTACTATTTCTTGTCAAAGTAGTTATTTAGATGCAATTTATTGTACTTTTCTAAGGAAATATTGGCTGTGGCCTGATGATCATGTCTATGACTATAAATTGGAATCAGTTCCACAGTGTGCATTACAGTCATGATAGAGATCATTACCATGTCATGGTGGGAAAGACCATCAGGCCCAAAAGAAAACTTCCATTGTAACTTGTAAATCTTTGTGATATCATTGGAACTGTTAAATATCTCAAAGAATGTGGACTTGGGACATGAGAGGAAGAGCTAATGGAGAACTTGATTGATAAAGGTAACATGCACCAGATCAAAAGGCCTTACCTTTGTCATTGAGATTATACAGTAAAATCATATCACAATTTCCAAACAGGAACTCCTGAGATGGAAGCAACACCTGTATGAGTTGGCTGGACATGATCTTCATTCTATTGAATCTTGAGAAAAGCTGGAGCTGAAATGTGTTCCAAATGTTGAGTGTGTCTACAGAGAAGGACAAAAGGCCAAGATGTGAAATGAAGCAACCAAGAGATCACTCAAACTGGGATAGCCAGTACATTGAGGAGACTCACTTAAGTGATTTTTTTCTCTGATATGGGTTAATGGTGACATGGGCTGCAACATATGCCTTGTCAGAGATGATGTCTGTAAGAAAATGCTTCTGGATAGGTTTATCTTGCAAGGAGAAAGCAGTGTGGTCAGTAAGGGACATGTAGCATCTATGCAAGTATTGGATTAACTTGAGAATCAGCCACTTCATCAGATTTCTCATTGACTCTGTGATATGTGTGTGACTCAATTCTTGTTCCCTTAATCTGTTGTTTGTGCTAATGCTCACTCAACATGCATGCATGTTATATATACTGTAATGCAATCAAATCTCTACCATCTTTCACACTCTTGTTCCTGAAGCTTCTTTTTTCCCCTTGTAGACCAATTATTTGCCAGATATTTGCTTAGGTCTATCTCTATCACATACCAGGTATGATCAGGGAATGGTCCTAAATATGACTGAGGTATGTGATGGGTGCCTTGGATTTCATGGCATATTGAAGAGCAGGGAGAGCATGATATTAGGGGTAGCATCTCTTGTATTTTCAGAGTATCTATATTGCTATGAAGCTCTAGCCCCAGCTGCCAGATGGGCAAATAAGGACAAATAACAGTGCATTGTCTGTCTCTTGGAAGACCCATGGTGAGCAAAGGACAACTCTGGGCACATTTGATTTTGCTCAATTTTGCTTGTTTTCAGACCATGAGTCCTTCACTTTTTGTTCTTCATGTAACTGCAAAGGAGATTCATCTACTTCAAGTAGCAATCCTGCTACATGACTCAACCCCAGACATGAAGCAGCTGACACATCAGTTAGAGGTGGCTATCTCTCAAGACAGTAAGTCATTTCTATTACTAGTACTATCTTCCTAATGTTACTCTAACACAAAATCAATTGGGGAGGAACTGATATCTTTGGTAGAAGGTAGTGACCTGGAAGCAGTAAGCAGCAATAATATATGTACAATGTAACAGTTTTCTGGAGGCAACTGGCTAACCAGCTACCACAGATTCAGACTCAGACCTGTGCTCATTCTCTGACTCTGAGAGTGGAAATGAGGACTCAGAACTGGATGCAGACAATGCAACTGCTGTGCTGGTTAATTTACCTCCTAGGGGACAATGCAAATGGGGGGGGGGGGAAACACCTGACCAAATGCAGGAAAGTTGTTACTAGTGGTTTAGCTCAAGGGAAATTGCAATGGGTGAGCCAGCAGGAGTATGCTCACTGTGTTAATCAATCTGTAAGCTCTTTCCTTGCCCAGCTAGGACAAGGTGGCACCTTGCAGATGGCAAGGTCAAGGGTTTGTCCTAGCTTTAAGCTAGATGGGAGACTTCCTGGTGAAGTGGGTGGACCAAGGACAATCCCTTGTGATCAGGATGGGACACAGGCAAGAGCAAAAGCACTTACTCAAGTGTAGAGTGAAGACACAAGAAGAGGAATAGGATTATATAAGCCAAGTAGGTTCAAGCTGGAGATATAAAGGACTACATGGTGCAGTTTATATACAAGGACCAGAGGATGCTGAGTAATCATATAGAAACAGAAAGAATGTCAAAGAATAAGAGAACTAAGTGAGAAGGAATGTAAGTCTGAGAAAGAAAAAGAATGAACATGTAATACAAATCATAACAGCAAGGACAAGATAACCAGCTGGGCTGAGAAATTCAGAGGGCTGGAAAATAGAGAACAGCTAGAACTGGGAAACTCACTGGCTTCCACTATCCAAAGATGTCAGGGAACTGGAGAGAATGATTTTATAATCATGCTTACTAGAATTCAACTAGTATTCAAGTGTCAATGGTAAGTTTTTTAGTACTAAAAGGCTGAGCTTTTATTATTTATTTCTACTTAGCATGATGGACTCCTCTCCTGAGGTCCCCAGCATTGGCAAACTGTATGAAATCAAAGTTAGGCAACTAAATCTTTCCTCTATATAAGTTCATGAAATTATGTACCTATGCATTAATTATACTATTACCTATATATCAAGCCTTATAAGGTATGTTTGTAATTCAAACCTGAGCCAACCCAAATCATGCTGCCTATTGGACAGTCCAATGAGCACTTAAGAAACCTGATGTGTAAAATGTCTTGAACAAAATAGGCAGTCAGTAGAAGTACAAGAGCTTACAAGCACTTATGATATGTAGTAGTGAATATTTTGATTGATGGAGATGCCTCTGGGCTGAGAGTCTGAATTGTGTGTTGGCAGTGATAATTGTGTTGCCTGTCTTATCTTAGATTACAAGATTATCACTATTGGGGGATTATGCAATTGATTAAATTGCTTGGTATCATATCAACAACAGTATGATCTATCTACTATGTAATAATAAGCAAATGACTGTGGGCTCTAATTCTGTCCTTGAGCAAGTTCAGTTGCTCATATCAATGAGGGTGACTTAGTAATGTGAGTACTTGAGCATATATCTCTTCCATTCTTGGTGGTGAAAACTCAACTATGTGGAATGTACCATTGAGATGTTCTGAAAACACTGAATAGAGTGCAGTATTATGTGAGAAAAACTTGAGGTCATGTCATCAACAGATGAGTAGAGGTTGCCAAGCCAGACTACATTAAGAATCACTGATATGAGTGTAGGGTGTTCAAATAAACTGATGAGATTTCTGGCCTAAGCAATATAAGCATAAGTGTATATTAACATATTATTAAGTAAAAGAAAACATACTGAATCCCATCTGTGAAGCCACTAGTTATCCTGTAGAAGAGGAGGAATAGTGATCTGCTTTGTCATAACTTTGGCATCAAGGTTTTTGTTCCAGATATCAGAGTGGAGGCCATACCTCATAAATAAGTCCTCATGTGAGATCCTTGAATAGTTTTTGTGTTGTTATAACAAGAGCCTCAACATTCTTCATATATTTGTTATTAGTTGTGCCACTTCAAGATATTGGCAGCTTTGAAGAATTGCATTAGTTTCCTATAGTGAGAGACAGAGAAACATACCTATAACTTCAACTATAGTGACTCTGAGCAACATCTGGGACATCTCCTTAATTTGTTCCCTTGAAAGCATTCCATTGATGCATAGAATGTTTTATTACATCTCAGAATGTGCCTGAGTAAGAGTATTGCCAATTTTGTCTGGTGGCACTGCACTGTCACTTACTGTGGTATTAGATGCCCTGATAATAGGGAGGGCAACCAATGTGGATGTGAAAGCCTTGTTTTGCTTGACCACTACTGGGAGGTAGTGAATTGGAGGGGGAATTTGTGTAGCTGATATTTTATTTCCAGCTTAAACATTGTCAGTATTCATACATTAATGACTTTCTAAAAGCACTTACATGAAAAACTCTGGTAACAACTACCTCACCATAAACTTGCTTATTTGGGTACAAAGATATGTATGCTGGGACAAAACATATGCCTGGCAAGACATATGGCATAGCATGGGCACTGTGACCTGCCACACATGGCATCTAGACACTTAGACAGCATATATGAACAGTTCTGTATTTGTGGGGCTAACTGAATTGTAACTATGTGTAGATATGTGGTGGGGGGACAGGATGGGAGCAGAAATGGGAATTATCAGGATCAGGGCTTGAATAAGATGTACTGGATTGAGTATAGATCTGAGACAGTGATGAGAAGGCTTCAGGATATATCAGTGGATTGGGCTTGGGCTCAGAATATACATATGTAGTGATGGAATTGGTGGGGTATAAAATGTTGATCATGAAGAACCAGATGGATCATTGACATGTGAGGGACCAAATGATGATTGACCCACTGGGATTTCATCCTGGAGAATATGGTAGAAAAGGGGATTGCTAGCAGTGTTTGGGTCAGCAGGTTGCTTAGTGGCACAATTAAATTGACTTGTGTCTGGCTGTAAACATGGGTTCAGACCTCCATATGGCCTGGCTATTTGCTGATATGACAAGTATTAGATTAAAATAACAAAACATGCCATTGTACTCACCCACAGGTTAGCCAGAGCCATTCAATGCTTACAATGGTTAGCCATGGGAGCTTGGTTCAGAGGTGGCAATGTTGTAATTAAAGATAGCTTACCTATATTAGGGCAGCATATATATACATATAGCTAAAATACACACAACACCACTTATGCTTCCAGGCTCACATGCTGACTGAGGGACTGAAAATATGCCATACACATGTACAATCATATCAATCATAGTAGGTGAGTATGTGGCTGATTTGCCAGAGCAACTGATGATCACATGTGTTGCACAGAGTGCATTGCCTGTAACACTCACTATCAAATCTGATTTCTCTGACACTAATTCTCATTCCCCTTGCCCTGGGATACACACCCTTTGACAAATCCATCTCCTTACTCAGTGCATCAATTTGTGGAAGGTCCAGAAATTCCTCAAGGCTGCAAAAGAGCTTTATCTCAGTGGTGTGCATCTTCCATTTTGGCAGGACTGACACTTTTCCAACCCTATGACATTCCTCACTCCTGAAATTCTTCACATGCTACACAAATTTTTTTAATCATGTTCTCAAGTGGTGTAAGGAGGCACTTGGTACAGATGAATTAGATTCCTGGTTCAAGAGTTAGCACAAGCAGGTTGGCATGTATCACTTTTTAAGCAGAGTATCACATATTAAACAAATAACTGGCTGGGAGAACCAAGACTTGCAATGGACAATCATTGCAACCATTACTAGACCAGCTTCACAAGATTTCATTTATGCTGTTTAGGCTATGGTCAACTTCATATACAAAGCTCAAGGCCCATTATTTAATGATTCATCTATCACCTCCTTGGTTGAATCACTGGTGGAATTCCATCACTACAAGCAGGCAGTCACCAATAGCAGCTTTTATTGTGGTATGTCAGGTCCCATCAGCCACTTTGATATTCTCAAACTAGAGCTCCTCTAAAACTTCACCTCATCCATTTGTAACACAGGTGCCTCCATACAGTTTATGTCCAATGTCAATGAGTGATCTCATCACACACTGCAAGAACCCATTTGAGCACACAAGCTATCAGCAGAATATGTTTACATAACAAATTGTATGTCTGCTAGACTAGGAAGAAAGGATGTGTCAGTTTCACTTCATGATGTTACTCATTGAGCATGATGCCTTGCTCAACAATGTCATTGACAAAGAGTTTGATGAAATGACTGACATCAATTCAACCCTTGTATAAATTTTTCATGTCTCCCCCAAAGATCACATACATATCTTTCTTCTCAAATAACTGTCCTATCCACAATCACTTCCTGAAGGGCATTGTATCAAAGATGTACACATAGTAACTCATGTCACTGTCAAATCTACCAACCAGAATTCTTTAACATATTAGCTACCCAAGTTTAGCTTAGTGCTTAGTGACTATCTATCAGGTCTCAGTTTTTAGCTCCCCCAAAACCAGTTGGATATGTGGGATACATTCCAGCTTTAACTGCTATCAAAATTTAGTTCCAAAGTTATGTTTAGTCAACTTTTACAAGCCCTGCCTCCATCTTTGGAATTCCCCTTTGGCAAAGGTGATATAGTTCTTCTATGCAACTCTTGTATGAATGGTAACCCTTGATTTCTCATGGTTGAATCTCACTCAACAAGCTCCTGCCTTATAGCACCTATTGTCACACAGGTCTGCACTGTCTTTTCCTGTTCCAAGACAAGGGAGAATCCTCTCTCCCCTCCACTAGAGACACCACTCCTCTATGTCCAATTCTTCAAGGTAGTAGATTGTCTCAATGACATGATGAAGATGTACAGACTACAATGCAAGCACCTTTTTGGGCCAGATGGTCAGTCTCACTGTTCCATTGGTATAATTCCCATTATTTCTGTGATACATGCTGTGGGATTAATACCAGTTTATGGTTGCTAACACAATTTCAAGGCTATAACAAATGTCTCCTTGGAGGTGTACAACCAGTTTTACCTTAATAACTACTCTGACAAGGAGTGATACTATACAATCTCTGAGGAATATTTGTAGAATACCCTTGCTACTCTGTGTTTTGATTGATATGATATCATGATTAGCTAGAGCCAGCATCACAAGTGAATCTGCCACTGATAATTTTCAACTGGTCAGAATCAGCAGTATAGAAAAAAAAATGATGGTTACTATAGCTACATACAGATGCCAGGGTCATGAAACCATATAAGAAAGGTGTGTAATCCAAATCTGACATAAACCAAAATAATCTGTTTATTGGGTACTCACTAAGCACTTATGATTTGCAGATGAAGTGACATCACAGTTAATTTAGTTCAGTTCATATGAACAACACTTTGTTACACTTTGGTGCGACTGATTTGTACAAGAAGTCACTTCATTCACTTTGTGAGTTAAGATGGAACTGTAGTATATTTGGGAACAATGAGATATATTGCCCCTGTACATGTGACATGTCATATCAATGTAACTTATGTCCTGGACTTCAGTTTATGAGTTGCAACTCAACAGCTTGATCTTGAAAGTCAAACCTACAATCAATTCACAGGCCCACATATTTATTAACTAATTAAACAGTGTATAAGCACTTGACTTGCATTTGCAGCATCTTCAACTTGTTCCTGCACATTTGCTACCTTATACATCATTTATTGATACCATCTTCTCCTGCTAACATCTGGATGATATCTGCCAGTCAAACTGGCATTGCACTGCAGTAATATATATATATTAGCATTAGATTGCCTGTGGCCAGGTGGCCCAGGCCTGGGTGTCACATAGCATTCAAATGGAAATTTACAAGATCATTAGCTAAGCCCTATTTGTTATGCTTGATCCCAAAGGGTCTAGTGTGAACTTGGCAAAGGTCCTAAGATACAGAGACAAGGGGGTATCTTGTTGGTGGCAAGATCAAAGGTTCATCCTGGAGATGCCAGACAATGGACTTCCTGGTGAAATGGGTGGACCAAGGACAATCCCTTGTAGTCGGGATGGGATGTGGGGGAGAGCTAAAGTGCTCACTCAAGTGTAGAGTGGAGACACATGAAGAGGAGGTTAGGATGTTATATGCCAAGTAGGTCTAAGCTAGAGTACATGTGAGCGACTTGGGGTTTTTATATATGAGAACAAGGGAAGCTGAGTAATCATATGGAAACATGAAGAATAGGGAAGAACAAACAGCTGACTAATTGTTGAGTCAGCAAGCCAATAGCAAAATGACCTTGGTTGGTAAGCAAGGAACATTCTGGAAAATGGGAGAACAAACGGGTACATGACTGAGGGAATCATGAGCTTAGCATAATGAGAACTAAGTGAGGAGAAATAAGTCTGAAAGGAAAGTAACTGAATGGGAATGGGATAAATCATAACACTATTCATGCCTTCAATGCACAAAACCACCCACCTGTAACTTACCAAATTTTATAGCCAAGGATAGTATGCTATCAACTGGGACATTGGATGCCTCTTGAACCTATACCACCATCATATACTTGTGGGAACTCTTCCCCTCCTACCAGCTTCCCCCCTGCCCATCACTATGACCCTTCTTCCCCCTACTCTCTCCATCTCTTCAACATTGAGTGGCACTTCCATGCTTTTCCCACTGGCACCTTTCATGCCAGGTTCACCCCCCTGGCCATCCCCTGATTCATTGCTTGTCACTTTGCCACTCATTCTTACACCTGGTCTTGGACCATTCAGACTGGCCCCTATAAGGGGACAGTCTAACAATGCCTCTTGAACCTGTACCACCATCATCTACTTGTGGGAAGTCCCCCACTCCCACTAGTTCCCTCCCTGCCCACCATTGCAATCCTTCTGTTCTCTGCACCCTCCATCTCTCAGATATCAGGAGGTGTTTCCATGCCTTCCCTACTGGTACCTTCCATGCTAGATTCGCCCTCCCTGCTGTTCCTGTTTTCATTGCTTGCCACTTTGCCGCCCATCCCTATACCTGGTTCTGGACTGTAAAGACTGGCCCTCATGTGGGGACAGTCTCTTCTATCCCCACCATCCCTATTGCCTGCCCTGCTGACTCCCCCAATGCTACCTAGTGGCTGGTGGACATCTTTCACTTCTTCAAAGGCCACCTTCACCCCTCTGCCCTTAACCCTGAAATGGGCAGAGTCCTCCCGTCCATTGTGCAACTGTACCAGAACAACATGCTGCTGCACCTTCAGGCCTCTACCTGATCTACCTCTGCCCCCTCAGCCCCCACTGCCCCTGCCACAGGTCCAAAAGGCCCTGCATCCTCTCCCCCTGCATCCTCAGCCCCTGTCATGGGTGCCAGTTCCCACAGATGTCATGGCTATTTTGGCAAAACTGTGAAATCAGATTCAGGATCTTATGGAACGTGTGGCTGACCTTGAGGCTTGGCACCACATCCATGCTCTGGGGTATGATACCCCATCCCTGTCCCCCTCCCTCCTGGGCTCCTCCTCTGACTCTTACCTTATCCGACCCCGCCC
>JBBPKS010000080.1:0-24882 GCA_038089355.1 Pulveroboletus ridleyi | reverse complement strand
TAGACAAGTGGTCAAAGCTGGGGTTTAGCCAGCTGGGACCGCCGCCTTATATATTGGCAAGGTCTGCGCACAGACCAAGCAGTACACTACTATACAGGGAAGTAATAGATAAGGCTATGCTACATATAGTAAGATGGTAATGACCGTGGGTAGGGAATGGAAGTGCGGACGGAGATTAAGAGCGCAAGGTTGCCGTGAGGCGAACCCTGAGATCTGATCTAAGATCCGCGGAGATCTAAATAAGATGTGATACATGGGGAGGGATTAGATCGGATCGGGAGATCTAGGAGGTGGCAGGATTGCTGTGGAGATCCAATGGAGATAGAGGGTCTAGGGTAGTCTAGGGTTTTGCCAGGTGGCAACCATGAGGCATGATGTCATAGGCTAGACTCATCAGGTGACGGATGATGTCATAGCACATGACTGGTCATGTGATCAGCCTCGTGGGGGGTCACGTGACTAAAGGAACGTGAGGAGGTAAGAAATGTAGGAAGAGAGTGTAAGGTGAAAAGTTAGGTGCACGCGGTTCATAACATCAAGTTGACACGTCCTTTGACAGCATCACTCTGTTCCATTTAGTCAAATAAGCGTGATAGTTAACGAGGCACGGTACATAATAGTATATTGAAATGACTCACCTGTAAGTGTGACCAGAGACTGATTACATTGGACTGGAAGAGTTGAAGGACCATGTTGCGAGTTTGCCTTTGAGATGGGATCTTGACTCCAAGATTGGCACGTGCAGCTATGTCAATCATGCGTTTGAACGTGGGGTGTTGCAAAGCTTGTAAAGGCTAGAGAAATCATTGGAATAGGCACAATTTCAACGCAACTTACCTGATTGGTCTTGATCACCCATCGGACAGCCACATCACAAAAGGTGGAGTCTGTATACTGCAGGATAGAGTTCTTTGGAATGAGATGGTTGTTAAGGCTTGACTGGGAACTAGTTGCGATATCTTGCCAGCACTGTTTGGTGTCATGCGGCAACATAGATGCAAAATTATTATTGTTGGCCCAAGTAAGATATTCGGCCTGATGAACACAAATGAATCAATGGGATAAAAGGTGAGAATAAGGAGGCACGCACCCGATGAGAAGCTTGCAGATGGCACCGCAGTGTGGTTGCCTCATTGACAAGACTAACCTGCTTTTTGTGCATTTTACTACATAGAAGTGAGAAAGTGAATCCTAAAAAACATAAAACATATGAGCAGAGATTACAATCTCTGTGCTTTTTGTGTTGCTTGAGGTAGGGAGGTGCAAAAAACGTGTCGATATCTTGAGATCGATCAACATGGGACTTTCTTTCAGCAGACTTGTCCACATTGATTATCTCGATGTCCTTGAGTAGGCTGTCTTGTCCCGTTTCTTTTGGTTCATAGGATACTCTGGCATGGCTCGTTTCCAATGACGCAGTTGCAGCAGTAGTTGCGGTAGTTGCGGTAGTACCTGGTATGGACTCCAAGGTATCACAATTACATAACATGTTTTGAGACAGATTGAAGTGCTGGTAGCAAGCACCTACCTAAATGCCATCTTTTCCCTGTTTGCCCTTCCTGACCAGAGTTTGTGCTGGATCCAGGAATTGGGATCCTAAGGATAAGCCCTGATGCTGATGTAGCATTTTTTCCAGATGCTTGTGTGGCTGTATGGGCTTGCTGATGGGATGCCAGTTCACACTTGGCAACATTATCTGAAGATGTCACCTTTGCCGAAGGGGCAGGGGCCTGTTTACAGTGTGGCTGTTCAGTAGTAGTTTCATCGTCAGTAAACATATTTGTTACTGCTGCATCTGACAGGAATTGCCAGTAGTGAAGGGTATTGGAGCAAGAGAAAAAATTGAGCTCAGCCCCACGTATATTGCATCCCCCACCACTGTGTAACTAGGTAAATTTTCTTATTGATTGCCATTTGGTACTCTAATGGAAGTCATAGAAGTTGCGCTGAGTTGGCAGTTCCTGACATACAGCCACTGGGGCCCCAGCTTACCTGGCTCGGCCTGGGCTCGCCTAAACCATAGGCCAGGCCACAAGCCCTTGCAAGCCCCCATCAGGGCCCAGCCTGGCTCGGCCCAAATAGGGCTCAGCCTGGCTCAGCCCAGGGCCTGAGCCAGGCCTTGCAAATCACTAGTCCCGGCCAGCCACATTATGCTCACACCTGCTTACAAATGACACATTCAGCTCATATTTTGCATACCTGGCATCCCTTGCATCTGCGCATAAATGATCTATAATGATATTCATTGCGCTATACAGCATCTATAGTACTGGATGTGCATATCATAAAATACAAAGAGAAAGCCGAATCCTCCTGTTTAGTGAAGTGTTCCTTGAGACATGGTGTCATTCCAAATTTTTTTGTCCACCTGTGGTCGTGTCAGAATATCCCATACTATATCTACAATTTACTCACCAGTTCTTTGGCCTCGTTCTGTTGAATGAGCTACGACTTGTTCCAGCCCCATTCTACAGTAGAGTACAGTAGTTTACCTAGTATAGTGTATTACCTCAGCTGTACTTACATTTGGACTCAGTCATTGTTGAACAGGACCCTAGTAGCTGCAGAGGATGGCTAATAGAACTCACATAGAGGGGCTTGAGGCTGTTGGGATGCTCTCAGCTGATGGTTATGAGTCAAGAGACTTACTTCAAACTCAGTAGTCTGAGTGTGAAACTGTAGGTACATGATTATGTAAGACTACCATAAAAGGTAACTAAGTGTATACTACAGTAAAAGGGTAGTGGATGAGTTACACTCGTTCAACAGTCATCTGAGTTTAAATCATCTCTTGATCCACTACCACTACCTTGTGTGAATGTATCAACCAATCACCTGTGCTTATGTAAGTCCTACTAGCCTAACCTCTGTAGCTTGTAGTATGCCTGTTCAACAGGTTATGAGCCCTGGCTCAGCAGCAGATCCTCAGGCTGCACCCTTGTGGCTGTGCCCGAGTTGATTTAGCTAGACCTGGACTACATTGAGCTAAAGGCTCAGCGCAAACGAGCGACAGTTTGCACTGATAGCAAAGCACCTTCATGGCTGCTAGCTACTCTGGCTGCAGTGTTGTCTCATGCATAAACGAGCACTTGTTTGCACCAGTGGGCTCACTCCCACTATGCTGCATCCAGCTGCTCGAGCACATTCAAGTGCTAGTTTGTGCCGGTGGGTTCACCCCCACTGAGCTGCATCTAGCCGCTTGAGCATATTCTAGCACTTGTTTGTGCCACCTATGGCTGCATCGTCGCTAGGTATAGGGGGAATCTATGTCATTCTGATGCATTTTTTGCCCATATAGAACCATGTCGTCTTTCAATAACAACAACTCAACCTCCTCCTGTCTCCCCATTTTCAATGGGCAGAACTACGCCACCTGGTGGCCAGCCATGCTTGCCTATCTCAACTTGACTGGCAGTATGTGGTGCACACAATTGCCTGGACCCTCTCCTCCTGGCCCCGATGGCTTTGCAGATGCGGAATCTCAGAATTTCTATATTCATTGGAGCGAGGCGAATACTTGCATTCTTGGCACCCTTACCTTCAACATGACCAACATCCTCCAGATCAAATACTCTCATTACGGCACTGCCTTCAACCTCCTCACTGCTCTCAAAAGTGACTATTCTACGTCTGGCCTCCAGCAAGTCTATGTGGAATTCAAGGCCATGATAGATGTTCAGGTCCCTCCCAACAGTCATCTTTCACAGGCGTTCCAATGCCTTCAGAACCAATTCGTGAAGTTGAGGACTGCCAAGTATGAGATACCTGACAAGATCCAGGCGATGATAGTCTTGTCAAAGCTGCCTCTGACAATGGACGTGGTCACACAGATGCTTGTGCAGAAGAAAGATGCCAATGGGAAACAGGCCAACCCTACAGTCAATGAGATTGTGGCAGCTGCCACATTATCTTGGGAGTAACGCTCCAACATGGGTGGCAAAGGCCGCAGTTCTGGGTCTCAACAGGCCCAGAAAATCAGCGCTGTTAAGAGAAAGACGGAGGGTAACCTCTCCTTCAAGTCCCAGCAGCAGTCCAATCCAGCACCTTCTGGGCAGCAGGGTGGAGACAGCGCAGACAAGAAGGGGAAGAAGCATTCTTGTAGCAAGCATGGTGGCAAGGCCAACCACAATCACCTCAACTTTGTTAAGGATGAGACACAATTCGCGTCCGTCGCTGTCGTCCCCGCCCATGTTTTTACTTCTCCTGTTGTCAACCCTCGTGCTGCTGCCCACATACCTGCGACTCGTTTCCAGGGTCTTCAAGGTCCTCTGGCCTTTCCGGAGATTAAGCAGGCTTTCAATCTTGCCCATAGGCTTGAGATCCAGCCCACCTGTGAGACGATTCGCTCCCTCGATCGTGCGCACCCTCTTTTAGATCACCTTGACCTGTCTGTTCCCAAGCCATTGTCAACCACAGTTGATGACATTGAAATGTCTAATGCCACCACCACCTCCTCCAATACCTTTATGGTGCCCGCCGTCCATCTCCCACAATCGGTTGAAAAAATCAATTGGTCCTGTCTTGACGAGGAGGACTCAGATGTTCCCCCTCACTTCCAAATGTTCCTGCAAGTGCCAGATTATGGCCGCTCCCTCCACCTCATGGGACTCCAATGATGAGGTGGACATCTACGGTTCTGATGATGAGATCCAAGGTCTTTATGACCAATATATTCAGGATCCCAGATTAGTACATCCTCCCTATTCACTGCACCAGTACTCATCCATTGCTGCTGCTACCTCTTATGCGCAAAACAATGCAATGGAGTTGAGTAGTACTGTATATACATTGAATGTATCAGTACATTGCCAAATGGATGACGCTATTTGCGCCCATGGCTCTGATAGTTCGTGTGCGTGATGTGGAAAACCTGAGGCCCCATATTGGATTCTCGATTCTGGTGCATCTATGCACTTCACCCCTGATCGCTCAGATTATGCTGAGTTCATACCCCTTAAAGGTGCTGATCATATACCAGTCCACACTACTGCCTCCATAATATTTGTAGAAGGCAAAGGATGTGTGACTGTACCATGGCAAGACTCATCAGGTTGCACCCAAACCCTATCATTGTTTGATGTTGGGTACCTACCTAACTCACAAGTACACCTGATCTCCCTAGGCTGCCTACTACGTGCAGGAGCTACTGTGAAGGGAACAGCTGCATGAATCGATGTGTTATATGGAAATGGAGACCTACTCACTTCATTCACTCCAGGGCCATTAGGCCCGAATATGTACACTCTCCAAAGCATCCCTAAACCTAAGAACCTTCACACCAAGACTGAGCCTACCTGGGATACACTTCATCGCTGATTCAGTCACCCTTCTAAGGAGGTTTTGAAGCATGTGTGAAAACATATGCGAGGCTTCCCTGAGATTAGCACACCACAGGAGGACAAGATCTGTCCTGGCTGCGCTCTAGGCAAGATGGCTAATCGCGCCTACCCACCTGATGTGTGATGAGCTACTCACACATTTGAATTTGTGCACTCTGATATCAAATCATTCCCCATTGAGTTGTACCACCACTACAAATATATTATCACCTTTGTGGACAACTATACATCCTTTGCATGGATCACACCTTTGTGCATGAAAGATGCTACATTGACGGCAACCAAGCACTTCATGTCAATGATCCGGACACAATTCAATGTGACGATCAAAGGATGGATGTCTGTTGCAGGGGGAGAGTACAAGTTGAATGCTTTCGATAAGTTCTTAGCTGACAATGGGATACATGTATTCCAGAGTGCTTCACATGTACCCCAACAAAATGGTCATGCAGAATGCTTTATATGCACTTCCATGGATAAGTCTGAAGCTATGCGCCTTGAGGCTTGCATTCCAGACAGTTGGTGGGAATTCTCAATGGCCCATGCATGCCATCTGTACAATAGGACACCGCTCTGCCGACATAACTGACATACCCCCTATGAGCTCCTTCACAAGGATAAGCCTGATATCAGCCACTTGCACGTGTTTGGTTGCACAGCATACGTATTCATCCCTCAGGATGTGTGTACCAACAAGATGTCCCCTAAGTCAGAGCTGATGGTGTACCTAGGCATTGCTCCTGGACACGAGAGCAACTTCATTTTCATGCGCTCTCCCAACAATGTCATCTTTATCTCTGCGCATGCTCTATTTGATGAAGCGCGATTTCCTAAGTGCAATACTGCATCTCGCAGACAACCTGCTGTACTAGACCCTGTTCTGGAGGTTGAAGAGTTTGAACCTCCAGAGGTTTCTCCTCCCTTTAGAACTGAGGACAACCCCCATCGTCCTCGTCCTCATTGTCTCCCGACTCCTCCCCCAGTTCCACCTCCTAGTCCTCCTCCACCACCTCCGAGAACACCTTCTTCTCAACAAGAACCTCCTTCACCACCTCGCCAACCCAGAAAGGGACAACGCCCTCCTAATCCTAACCCACTCCCAGCACGCCCCCAGCATGAACATCATGTGTCCAAAAGGCCCGGCAACGTGTATGGTGATGACCGACACCCTGTGGGGCAAGTAAAGGAAATAGAGCGTGCTACATGATGGCGTGATATAGTAAATCCGCAGCCTGAGCAACCAGAACCCAGTCCCTCTGTTGAGTGAGAACCCCCTCTAGAAGGAGATATGCTGGGTTAATTCCTGAGCACACCTGCACCATCCACCCCTGCTGACACAGTGCCAGTCTCTCCCACCACTCTTAGTGAGGAAGATGTTGAGCAGCTATGTCGGGAAGGGGGAGCTGAGTTGGTTGCATTTCTCATGTCAAAGGCAATCTCTCCGGCCAATTCTGCAGGATTGAAGCCAATTCGCGAGTGGACATTTAGGGACATTCTTAAACTACCTACTGCAAACCAGAAGGAGTGGAAGGCTGCATGCCGCAAGCAGCTGGAGATGCTTAAGAAGTGAGACGTATATGAGCTAGTAGACCGCCCAAGAAACCAGCAGGTCATTAAGAACAGATGGGTCTTTGACGTCAAACCAGATGGTTGAAAACATGCACAATTAGTCGCAAAGGGATTCTTCCAGATTGAAGGACTTGACTTTGATCAGATATTCTCCCCAGTTGTGCGCTTTGAGACAGTGTGGCTTATGCTCGCACTAGCTGCCCTGGAAAACTGGCATATCGAAGCTGTAAATGTCCATAGTGCCTATTTATATGGCAAGCTGGATGAAGAGATCTACATGGAACAGCCAGAGGGATTCAAACTTCCCAGCCAAGAGAACAAAGTTCTCCGCCTACTCAAGATGTTATATGGTCTCAAGCAGGCTGGATTGGCATGGTGGAAAGCCCTCAACCAGTCTATGAAAGAACTCAGCTTTGAATGCCTTAAGTCAGATGCTGGCTTATTTCTCTACAGAAAATATGGCACCCAAATGGTTATTGCAATCGTCTATGTAGATAATGCTATGTTCTGTGGACCCAACAAGCAGATCGTTAATGAGGTCAAGTCCCTATTCATGCAGAAGTGGGAATGTAGAGATCTTGGTATAGCTACCAAGTTTCTCCATATATTGCCCACGCAGTTACTGCCCTCTCTAGGCAGGCTGCCAACCCCACAGAAGATCATGTAAACAAAGCACTGTACATCTGCCGCTATTTACTTGGTACTCGCCACTGCTCCCTCATTTATGATGGCACTTCTGGGGATGGTATCACTGCTTGCACTGATTCAGACTGGGCCTCACACCCGAATACTAGGCGCTCTCAGACTGGCTGGTTCCTTAAACTAGCTGGTGGCATATTCTCATGGCAGACCTGAATGCAAAAGGTTGTCGCCCTGTCCTCCACTGAGGCAGAATACATTGCCTTATCTGATTGCAGTCGCCAAGTGATATGGATTCGCCAACTACTTGGTGAAATGGGATACAAGCTCAAAGTGATCCCCATATGCAGTGATAACCAAGGATCTATTTTCATGGCTTCCAACTCAGTGACTGAGAAGCAAAACAAGCACATAGATATTCGCTGGCACAGTATTAGAGATTGGGTAGCTGAAGGGAAGATCGAACTCTTCTTCATTGAAGGTTCTACTAATCCCACAGACATGTTCACTAAGAACCTTGGGCATATCAAGTGTGAGCAGTTTCGATCACAGTTAGGTTTGGTCTTCTATGATCATCCACAGACTTAGTCTCTAATTGCTTACATGCCTCAACTGGCTGCTTAGCAAGGGGGAGTGTTGAACGAGCTATGACTTGTTCCAGCCCCATTCTACAGTAGAGTACAGTAGTTTACCTAGTATAGCTTATTACCTCAGCTGTACTTACATTTGGACTCAGTCATCTGAGTTTAAATCATCTCTTGATCCACTATCACTACCTTGTGTGAATGTATCAACCAATCACCTGCACTTATGTAAATCCTACTAGCCTAACCTCTGTAGCTTGTAGTATGCCTGTTCAACACGATCTTGTATGTCTAGAATACTATTAGTGATGAACGCTGACAATATTATTTTCATACCTTGCATTGCACTTCATCAAGTTCTTGGTTCCAATAGGCACAGAACTTTTCACTTGTTCTGTTCACATTGATCTGTGCTAGCCAACAGATAGCACACAAGTTGCTATCCAACCAACACATTAGTAGCTAGGCTTGACATGAATGCAAACTCACTATCCAGTTTTATTCTTCACTGGCTGCATCTTGCTCTTGCCAGCTCCTTTGTGTTTACTGTCTGAAGAGCCATGCACTTCATCACCATGACATTTGCTGCCATTCTTGTTTGCTGTGGTAGGAGGAGGAAGTGCAGGCAGAGTGGGAATTCTGAGTTTAAGGAATATCTTTCCAAGACTCCCACTAGTGTATTGAACCTGTATCAGTACTTTGTCATTGAGTAATTGAACACTTACGCAGGATCTACACTAACTATTGTGCTGGCCTCGTGAGGTGGGGTAGGCAAGGTGGCACCAGATGTTGATACTGGATTGACCAATTCGTGGGGCAGATCAGAGGTAGCAGTGGCACCAGATGTCGATACTGGACTGACCAATTCATGGGGAGGATCCGAGGTAGCGGTGGCACCAGATGTCGATGCAACATTGGCGCTAGAGTAATTTGTATCAGTACTGAATCAACGAACAAATGAATGCTTACATGGGATCTACAGTCCCCACCTCATTGGGGGTGGACATCAATATGGTCTTGACGGTTTCCTGGAGCAGAGGGGATAAGGCAGAAGCAGACCGTGACACAGTATTGATCATCTCCCAGAGTGGGCAGGGTGGGGCAGAAGCAGAAGTAGAAGCAGAAGATGTTGATGCGATGTTGTCCATTTCCTGGAGTGGTAGGGAGAGGGCCGATGTGGACATTGATACTGTGGTTGATGGAACTAGGTCAGTTGAAGTGGGGCTGAAAACAGTAGATGACACTATGGTAGGGAAGTCCTTGACCACCTCAGAGTCAAATGTTTCAATAGGAGAGCTACTGGTGCTTATCATCCTTTCTAACATGCTGAGTTCACCTGGTAATGATGTCAGTATGGCCAGGAACTCAATGATATACTTACCTTTGATTCTTTTCGTGGGTACCCTAGATTTACCTCCCTTCACCACCTTTTGTTTCTTGCCTGTTCCAAATGCAGAGTCTTCCCTGGGTGTCATGTTGTCTTCCTGTTTGACTTGCCCACCCAGGATAGTTGCTTGAGCAGAGTAGCTCTACCTTCCAGTCATTCTCAGTGAGTTGGAGGAATGGAAATGACTTGTAAACATTGTCGTAGACAAGATCCTTGGCAGATGTACTGGCCTTTCCCCAGCTCTTTGGAGCCATATTTTGGGTGACAAGTTCCACCCAACAGCCTTGTACCTTCTTGCGAATTGCTTTTAGAGCTGAGTCTGAAACAGTACACCCCTTCTCAAGCTCCAAATAAGCAAGCTTCCACTGTGCGTCAGCATGGGCTTCAGCTGTGGCTGTCCACTGGTTGTATTGGGCTTGTGTCCAAAAGCGGATATTTGGATATGCTTTAGCGGTCTTTATGCAAGCCTGTGGGGCGTGGCTTGTATGTAATGTTACCAACAGCTGGTTAAACATATTTCTATATTGCACAATGTGGTCATCCCCCACATGATATGGTTGACTGTACTTACTTTATGGTGTCTTGTTCAGTTGAGACCTTGACCAACTGTGTTTCAAGTGTCTTGCAGCGCTCTTTTAAGATGAAGAATTCCTGCATATATGCCTCCCACAGGGATGCCATGATGAGATAATGTGCTAAGAATAAACTTACCTGAGACATTCCGACAGGTTGGTGATTTACTGTGGAGAATAAGGGGGTGAGATGATCAAAAGGCTCCGCTTCCAAGCCAATGTTATCGGAAAGGCCCAGATTACTTGAACCTTGCAATCCATTACCACTATTAAATGAAGAGAAGTCATAATTTCTGTAGTTAGGGTTCATTAGAAGAGCTGGCCAGAGAGTAGGTACGTATAATACAGGATAGAAGACAGGGGATAGCGACAGGAGGCTTTACAGTTATAGTAACTCCAACTCGGCATATTCTGTGCAGGCTCTGTGGCATGCTTACTAAAATTTATGGCATATGTCCCCCACTACTTATGTCACCTGAGTCAATTCACAAAGCCCCTACGATCCAGATCTCGGGTAATGTTATTTTACTCAATATTGATGATATTGTTCCCAGCTGGGACCTGTATACATTCAGTATCAAGGTGAAAAATCTAGGCGAAAAGGTGATTTCTATTTATCTTTTTTTTTCTCTACTCAGCCAGATCCTAGCGCATAGTCCTTTGTATAAAGAGGAATGCTATGGAGAAAAAAAATGTGTAAGTACCTTGATTTAGTATCGCCTTATGTATTAATGGGATCTGTAGAGCCACACAAACTGAAAATCTGTCTGTGCCTGATCTGAAAGTATTAGCTGATGAAGACATGTAAGCATTTCATTTTCTGCCACTAAACACACAGAGTTATGATCTGATTTGATAGTAGTCAAACAAATCCAGCTGCAGAGGAGATCTTAATCAGCCATAGCAATGAGATTTCACTTGACCTTACAGGTGATTATCTCAAATGCGTCTTTCTATTGTTCTAAATAGTGTTTATCTAACACATTCTATTGCTAGCTGTCCTATCAAACCCTGCCACCTTCTTGTACATCAGGAAATGCCAAATCATGGAAAGGAGAGTTCGAAATTTATGGTGTGCCCCTTCAATGTGTTGCTTATCCCACAAGAAGTTTCCGAGTGCAGGGAGTTTTTGGACGAGATCAAGGACAGGTTTGTGAAGCAAACTTGTTTCACGTAGTAGAGTACCAAAACCATGTATTCATGTCAGAACAAAGTTACTCTACATCGTTGCTCTTATCAATCTCCTCATTGGCCATATACACGCTGTAAGGAACACCAAGATCAGATATGTCAAGCCCCGGCTTCTCCACCATACAAAAAAAATCTCCCTCAACTCCAAGTCCTGATGGCAGCACAAGTCACCGTGGCACCATTGCGACAACACTCTGGATTGCTTTAACATCACATACCATAATTTCATCAAGGAGCATTGATGCGGCAAGGACTTGTGATGAGATTTGAAGAAGTTCGACATTAGGCTCTGAATAAGGTTTGAGAATAGCAACAGCGTGAAAGGTCCACTCCTCTCATAGTTTGGAAGATGATTGGACAGCTATCTGGGTGAAGTACTAAACTTCTCCAATCTGAATTTTGCTGTCAAGTGTGAACTAGAGTAGAATGCATTAGTATATTGAATGGAGATAAAGAATATTTCATGCCTTAACATTGCGGGAGATGCACAGAGTCTCTTGGGACTTTAGTGTCTCCTGCCAAGCTGAGTGAGCGATTTGTCCATTGGGTAAGAGAAGCCATGCCCAATTTGTAAGGCAAGGGAGCTGTTGCGGGATAGGCAGGTAATCATAAAATGCTTGGGTGATGGCACTGTCAGGAGAAATGGGATACTTAAAGTGTTTTCGGAGCAATGCATACCCATCACCAATATCGACTGAACCATGTGGAAGGGTATTTATAGGGCTGTCGAGCTCAGGCATGATTGAGAGGAGAGCATTGACTTGGCAACACCACACACCTTCATGAGCGAGATTTGCGTAAGGCTTTGATGGTTGCCAGATTTGCTGGCCCAAGTTGCTGATGGTACGTTCCATGGTCCATTGTGCATAGCAAATAGGCGGACCTTTCTGAAACACCTCTGGTACAAGATGGATGACCTGATGAATGGCGGGACGGACAAAATGAAACTGGTCATGACGAAGTTGGTAATAGATGAGTTCAAAGTCATGTTACCAGGTACAGAGGAGAGCATGTGTGTCCTGGAGCTGCTTGTGCATTAGCGAATGCTGGCACATGATTTGAAAGCCACAGACAAGAAGGCAAAAATGCGACCAGTACTTCAAAGGAAGAACATGGTAGAGAAGGATGGGAGCAAGGCTAAATGTGTAAAGTTGAAACTCCCATGTCTTATATTGTGTATTGATCTTTTCAGAAAGATTATGTGGCTTGTGATCATAGGAACTTGGAAGAAAATGGCCAGCAGCAGCAACATCCTGACCATGTGAAATCCAACAGGCTTCATCTCTAAGAACTGCCCAATCCCACGTAGACTTGTCATTGTTACCTGAAACATCCATCTTGCCATGCCAAAGGGAGATAAGCAGGTCTGAGATATTACCAGCAAGGTGCATGATGTCGGTTGTCATGCAGAGGGGAATGTCAAGCAAGCGAGCAGGATTAAGGCCAAGGATTAATGAGGGTTTGGTAAGACCAGTCTTGGTCTTCATTTTGTCCCATTGTGTCAGGTTGGATACAGTAACAATCTTGTTAAGATTTTCTACGTAGTCTGAGGAGCCACCAGGAGGAAGATTGAAAATGTGAACATCAGGGTGATTACTCCCTTCGGCAATGTGGTCATGAGGACACAGAAGTACAGGATAGTAGTGGTTAGCATGTTCTTTATGTCACCCTGGAAGGCTGCAATATAGACGACAGCCGTTCTTGTCACTGTGGCCAACCATCCCATCCCAATAGACTAAACCTGGGCCATCAGCAGTTGCGAAAAGGAGATAGAGATATGAAGAATAGTGTGACTCAGTAAAGGAGTCCCACATAGAAAGACCCTCACGTTGTAGGAGGTCGAGCCCTCCTATGGTTACAAGCCCCTCTTTTCGGTCCGTTCAAGCGTCTGTTCAATCTTCCATCGCGTCCACAGTCCATCCGGGTAGGTTTTATTTGTATTTCATTCGTTTCTTTGTTCTTCTGGATTCGTTTGTACAATCCGCCCGTTTATCTGGGACCGGATCGCGTCAATCCGGTACCGGATTTGTATTATCCGGACCGGATCGTTTTAGCATGTATGTATTCTGGGTGCCGATTGGTCCCGGGTTTGTTTTATCTCGTAGATAGAAGTCTACGGGTGTACCCGGGACTATAAAACTGGTGTACTCGTGCTTCTGAATATAATCAATTTATCTTCCCATCATCTTTGTCTTTCCCTGAGTTCTTGTCAGTCCGACTATTGTTTTATTCGTTTGTTTTCCCTCCGTTTGAGGGATTCTTCACTCAGGTCCGTATCTCGGGCTGCTGCCATCTGACACCCTCCCTTGGGTTGAGTACACTCGCACCCATTTTCATAGATCCTTTTCCATCCCAGAAAGGATCGTTGTTTTACAACGTTGAATCGCAGCAAGATGGTGAAAACCAGGGAATAGAAACAAGTCGAGGTTTTTCAGCTTTTTGGGACCAGGAATGAAGCCACCAGGTAGGACATTGAGTTTCTGGTAACGCTGGTCAGGAGAGAGATTGCAGATAATCCATATATACATCCAGCAATCAGACTCCTTGCTTTCATAAAGTTGTGCCCCATCCAATGAAACCATGAGCACAATGTCATGTTCCTGGATGTCACCAGCCAAAACAGCGCCAAGATAATCCCACCCCATAGCAATGTCATCAACAACAGGGATGTCAGAGGACTGAGTGTGAATGATGTCCTGGAGGATTTCCTGGGACTTCTCTCAAAGATAGTGCATGTCATGAGCACTCTGAGGAGATCTGTTTTGGGCCTGGAGCTGGGGACCAACAGGGATTGTGGTAAATTGCTGCGCAGGTACCTTAACATGACTGCTGGTGCCTTGGAGCTTTGTCTCGTTCCAATGAGACGAATGGCACATCAGGCAGGTATCTAATGCGCTGTAAGGTCCAGTGAAGGTAAAATACATGTTTGGACACATATCATGCACAAGTGGTTCAATGCCAGTATAGGTACTGATAAGTTTTTCAACATTGTAGAAGCTAAGAATATCACCTATCCCTGGAACGTCAGGGAAGTTGTGCTTAAGCGAGCAAGTGATGGCCTCATAAGCTGCTTGAGAGGAATGTTCAAGCGCCAGGTAGGTGGAGATGCTATGGTGAATGCCAGGACTGTCAATTACAAGTGAACCGTTTTGGGGGAAATGTAGTCAGTGAAAAGCATCAGGTTGGAGCTTAGCAACCAGGTCAGTGGTAGATGCGCTCACGAGTGCTTGAATAAAGCCAATGGTCTCTCTAATAGGTTGCAATATGACTGACTAGGATAGCGCATCGATATCGATAGTGGGACATGGCCTGCATTGATAGTTTATGAGGCAACGAATTTCAGGCAATGATAGTTGTGCAGGAGGCTGTGATAAGGCCCCAGGTGCATTCAGATCTGGTTCAGGAGATTTGGAAAGGCGAGGGAGTAGTTCTGCAGGCCAGGAAGAACCAGGTGCAGGACCAGAGGAACCTGGTTCAGAGCAAAGACCTGAACTAGATGGCGATGGTGCACATGTTGACGACTGGGAAGCATTTCAGAAATAAGAGAGGTTTACAGGTAAACTGGTAATGGATACATACCTGTTGCAATGAGCCTTCCTGATGACTTCATCTCTGTGACTCAATAGATTCTTGGTCAAGTTCACAGCCTCGCTGATTAGTAGGTAATGCATTATTGCGTCTGCAGGCTGCGATACCCCTATGTCTGCGAATATTGGTTGGAATGGGTAAATTGTGTAATTTTGCAGCACAGATTTGCTGCTGCTCCTCTTTGGAGCCCACTTTATGGAGATGACGATACCAAGTGGTAGTAGACACAAGATAAGGACGTCCAAAGTTATACTTGGAGCAAATGTAGTTGAGTTTCTTGGCGGTAGACCCAGTTTCCATAGCCCATCAGTGATCCATGAGGAGGATTGCTGTGTATGCGACAGAAGGTATAAAACAAACTAGCAATCTGCAATGTTGCATTACTCTATTTGGGCTGTTGAGCACAACTAGCAAAATGCAACATTGCATTGCATGTTGCTGCATTGCGCATTGCCAGTGGTATCGGTAACTGGGGGGATGAATTGGAAAATTGATTCGCATTTGACATCAAACCAGATGAGCACATGTATGAACAGATAAATACTGATAAATACATAAGGTATCATAGCCAATCATAGCCAATTTTCACTGGGCATGAGGCCCAGTTGGTCAATCATCATTGTACTCGCAAAGCCCCTTCTTCCCAACCACTAGGCATTGACCATATGTTCCAATAACACTGAAGGTCAGTACTTTGAATCGGACGTGCCTGTGTAGAGTGTCTGCTATATCGAGAGAGACATATTGAGACCATTGCTACCAAGGACTCCGTCAGTGACTCATCCGGATGCAGACTGGGTGTCATCCCAAAAACTCGCAAGCCAGCTGGAAGATAAGATCAGGGCTCAACTGACAAAAACGTGCGAGACACCTATGCATGTTTACCAAACTGGAGGGGACCCATCAGATGCACCATTCCGAGTCTGGATGTCTTACTGATGTCATCTTGCCTACAATGAGAACACATGAGCGTTCGCCTTGAGATGATGATGACCACCAAAGTGACTGTTTCTAGACACACGATTACCTCATTTATGAAGGGCATCAAGAGCCAGGCTCCTACACAACCGTCAGGGTAAGTGCAAGGCTTTATCCTAATTGCAAGTGTAGTGTCACATGACTCTGTGCAACATTTGGCACTCCACAACTTTACACAACAGATTTATTGGGATTTAGGATAGGTTTTAATTGTAAACAAAATGTCAATCCCATACTTTGAATAGAATTTGACATTCAAAATATACCAGAATTTCATGTCTAACCAAGCCCTTAAATGTTGGCTAAAATTTAATGTATGGATGAACATATTTACTTATTCAAAAATTGAAATATAGCCTTAACTTAGATGGTGGTGCAAACTTCAAGTTGGAAATTCATGTGCTGACCCAGACAATAGTTCAAGTTTTGTCATATTTAATGCAATAGGCAAAATATGATATATTGGCAGACAATTAGTCCTACACCTAAATTTGTAGCATGGATGGTGTACTAAATGTGTGTCAATATTTGTTGTATTGTCCCAAACTATATATTCCACCTGATAACTGCACCATGACACAAATAGCAGGACATCTTTTCTGCACGATAATCTTGTGATGGTGCATACAGTGGGACATTATGTAGATACTGACCACACAGTTAATATCGCACTTATGTAGTTACTGCAACATGCATCCATGAAAATGATTCCTCCAAAATATCCAATGCCTCAAGTTGGCATTGTGTGAGGCTCACAATCCATGTTCTACTGTAGAAAGCTTGTGGTAAACCCTTCACAGTATTTCTGGAAGTGACTGGATTGCCTGATGCATGTATCCTCTTCATTGGCTGGGATCCTTGGGGAGTGAAGACATCAACATCAACTATGTGCTGAAGGTCCAAAAAATCCACTTTGCATTCAATGCTACGACACCAGTCCATATGTTTGATATAAAGGACTTGCTCAACTTCATTCTCCACATCGCTCTCCTCTGAGCTCATCCCCTGTTCACCAAGTGCCTGGACTACTTCTTGAAGCCATTTCCAGACATCAGCATTATCCTTGCCCACTTCCTCCTTTAATTTGATGATGTGATCTAGGACGGTAGCCCTGCAAATATATTTCTAATAATAGGAGATGAAGGCATAGTAGTTAGAGAATATGGCACTTATGTACACTGCAATTTGCTGGCAACATTTCAGCACATGTTCTCTTTCAGCAATGAGTTGTGCCTCAGTTTCAGCAGGTGTTTCTGTTGTACCATAATTTGTGATCCTTGGTTGGCCCTTCTGCCACTTCGTTCACAGCCATTTGTACTGTTCCATAAGGATTTCTTGGATGTACGAATCTGGCCTCTGTACTGGCCAATCCTCTTTGAGGCATTGGTCTTGCTGCTCCTTGAGAAGATGATTGATAATTGAGCTATTCCACAGTGACTTTGAGTTATTTCAGAGATTGAACTTGGGCAATTCAAGGTCGGGACCAGGGCCATCTCCCAACTCATACATGTGGACATCATCACAGTCGGCTGGTTCATATACCATGAATTCAGTATCCTAGGTAAATTCAAACTTGGCTTTGAAGAAGCTTCAGACCCCTGTTATTGAATGAGCATGATAAAATCTTATTTTTGGGGTGACTGATCAACATGAAGGAGTGATCCTCTTTGGATTCCTGTGCTGTAATTGCAGCCACTTCATTTATCTGTGCCTTCCTTCTTCGGGGGCTTGGTCTCAAGTTAGCTGAGAACTGACTGCTGGTAAACATATTCTTGAGTGCAATGTCAACTCCTTTGGTGATAGCCTCCTGGAGTGCTTGTGTGGTGGTGCTGATGACTGCATTGGGAATATTATCAGGCTCACTGGTACTGATGGGTAGTGTAGTTGCCTGCAAGCCACCAGGCATGTGTGATGTTTCCTTGTCCTGTTCAACTGGTACACCAATTAGATGGGACCTGCAGGAAATCCCCCATGCCTTCCTTAATTTTTTGATAGCATCAAGGTTTGGAGTGATGAAGGTTGGCTTGGGGGGTGCTTTGACAGCAGGCTGATTGCAGGTGGTGGGTTCCACACCTGATGGGGAGATATCCATACTCTAATCACTTTGGAGCTAAGGTATTGGAGCAGCAATCATCTACAGGGGGCAAGGAACATTAGAGCTACTGCAAGAAAGGCAAAAGGAATAAATACCTGTTGGTTCTGCCATGAATACCGCTGTTCCAAGTTCACAATCTTGGTTTCCTTCTCCACCTAGAACATGTGAGGCAAGAAATTCAGATTGGATTTCCATCATCACTTACTCTCATTGCTTCCTGAGCTAACTGTAGCCTCTTCTTGAGTTCCTTCTCGTGCTGCTCTATCGCCTGTACAAGATTTTCATGTTGTCCTTTGAGAAAATCTTGAAGTTGAGCATCCATATCAGCCTGGAGTGAGATTATCAGAAAAAATCTGCCAAATAGTATGAACACCAAGACTAAGCATACCTTCATCTCGTTTTGAAGCCTCTCCATCTCAACTTTCTGCTATGCGACAGCAGCTTGCTGCATCTTGTTAATCCGTACTTTGAGATCATCATTCTCCTGAGCATGTGTTAGCCTAGACTAAACTGTTAGTGTAGCTTCTTGATGCTCACTGCTTCACACTGCTGCATGAGATGTAGTTTAGCCATCTTGCCCTCTTTTTCACAAAATAGAATATACCTTCATATCGTTTTGAAGTTTTTCAACTTTGTTCTTGTGTTGCTGAATGGTGACTTGTTGGTCCTTGTCAATCTGAATCTGATGTAGTTCATATTCCCAGTCAACAAGGTTAGAATAGATTAGATGGACAATGAGAATTCATACACTTTTTAGCTGTTGTATCACCTGCTGCAGCTCAGCAGTCTTGTCTTGGTGTGCTACATTTGCAGTCTGCTTATCCTTGTTCATCTGGGCCAGGAGTGCTTTATGGTCCTAGATGACAAGTTAGAATAGGTTGAGGCAAAATAATGATACCTACATTCCCATGCTGCTGTAAAACCTGCTCAAGCTCGACAATCTTCTTGTGTTTAATGACAGCAGCTTCCCTGTTCTTGTCAATCTGGGCCTGAAGCATCCCTTGTACCTAGAGAGCAGGGTTAGAATAGGCAGATGTATTCACAGACATTTATACTTACACCCTCATGCTGTTGTATAACCTGCTCCAACTTGGCAACGTGCTTCTTGTGTTCGATGGTGGCAGTTTCCTGGTCCTTGTCAAGAGAGTAAGGTTACAATAGGCATAGTAACAGTGTTCAACATACATGCTCATGTTGCAGTACCCTGTATGGGTTATAGCAGAGTCAACTGTAGGAGAATGGGAAAATTTTTGAAAGTGCCAGCATTAAATACTGTCATGCATATGCTGAATCTGACAAAAAGTAAGGGTCCACTGTGAAAAAGGTCCTACATACTATCATCAGACAAGGCCTGGAGTGGCTGTGCAGGGTGTCCACGTAGACACTCAAATAGAAGAGATATCCATATTGCAAATTTCCATCAGTATGACCCAAAGATCTCCCTTGTCCAGTACTGTTCCAATGATGCCATGTATCCATCCAGTCAGACCAATACCTTGTCATGCATGCAACTGCTGTGGTCAGGCCTTCCTCAGTGCAATGGGACTATGACAACATGTTGCTCATTCTTGGTGCTGCCAAGCAACCCACAGGCCTGACTTGCCACCTCTTTTGGGGCCTGGCATCAGTGGTGAGGGGATTGGGCACAATAGTGAACCCCAAGAACTTGATGATGAACCTAGCAGGTACAACAGCAAACCCCGTGATGCCTTGCTTGATCCCACACTTGATCCTAATGAAAATGGGGAACGTAAAAAGGTTAATCAGTATTCTTGCTATGCACAAGTTTTCACAGAGTGGCCTACTGCCTGTATGCTTGGGCAGGGGAAAACTATGTTTGCTGCTATACAGGAACAACAGGCTTCCTCTGGACAAGGGAGTTAAGCCCCCTTTGCTGATAGGGAAGAATAGGAGTTGGGCTGGTGGCTAATTCAAAACATTAATTAGCGAGGAATTGAAGAGTACCTAGCCTTGCTGATTGTAAGTAGATCAGATGCTTCTTGATGGCAGAGAGGACTTACTAAGATGTTAGACCCATACACAATGTGCCCAAGTTATCAGACTAAACACACATTCTTGAATGCTATTGATCAGCTACCAACAGGTGCTAAATGAAGATATGAGATGATTTGAGTCCATGGTGATCAACCTGTTGAGCTGTCAGTGAGCAATAATGGTGAGGAATCAGCAGTGGAAGAACTTGAATTATGGATGCAAGACCCCATTGCCTGTATCAAAGAGATCATTGGCAATCTGAATTTTCATGGGAAAATGGCATATGCACCAGAAAAAGTGTATACCGATCATGAAGGCAAAACTTGCCAATATGACAAAATGTGGACTGGCAACTAGTGGTGGGACACACAGGTGAGCACAACAAAAGATAGAGTGGGGGTGCACCTAACCTTTGGTAGTGCTGTTTGCCTGCAGGAGTAACTATTGCACCAGTGATTCTGGCATCAGATAAAACAGAGCTGTCCCAGTTTAAAGGGGACAAAACTGCATGGCCAGTCTACCTTAGCATTGGAAACATGTCAAAACACATTCGTTGTCAGCCTGGTCATCATGTCTCAGTGCTACTGGGTTACTTACCAGTATCCAAATTAAATTCATTTGGAGACAACTCCATGGGTGGATATTGACTTTTCCACTATTGTATGAAAAAGATTCTTCAGCCTCTGCTTGCTGCTGGGATGAAGGGAGTCATGATGATGCATGCAGATGGGCAAATTCAGCATGTGTTTCCTATTGTGGTGGCCTACATCAGAGATCACCCAGAGCAGTGTCTTGTGGCATGTTGTGCTGAAAACTGGTGCCCCACATGCCTCATACCACCTAGTCTAGATTTATGGTGTAGTGCTAGATTGAGCTTGCCCTGCCCATCTATTGACCATTTATTGACTGAATGGCATTCACTCACTCAGCGTCCCCCACCTCTTCAAACTGGTCTCCTGTATCTTTACTAGCGGCAATGGTCATATCTGTAGTTCCACCAGCGCAGGCCTGTAAATACAGATTACTATGCAAGGAGTATGAGGTACTCGCCGTCGATAAATCCACCAATCTCCTCCTCATCGTCGACCGCATAATCCATCTGCTGACCCTCACTATCAATCTCAATGTCTGATGAAGCCTTGATCAATGTGCACTTGTCTTCATCGTCTTCATCAGCACACACAATCTGAGTTGTCCTATCTTGCTTGACCTTGATGTATACTTGAGCTGCGTCTAAGATCTCGGCCACTTTCTTGTCGCTGAGGCATATCACTGACTTCACATACCGTCTGGATTTCGGGCCCCATGCTTGCTCAGAGAACCGATCGGACTTGGTTACTTCAAGCTCGCCTGTCTTCCATAGACCAAGCGCCTGTTCAACCTAGCATCACATGCAGAAACTCCAGACCATGGCATGAGAAGGAAGAAAAAACTCACTGCAGTCATTGCAAGGATCAGTGCACCACATGCTTCCACTTGGTTGAATAGATAGTCATATCTGTGAGTAAAAATGTGGCTGACGTCCTTGAGGTGTGAGGCGACAGTTTGCAGCAACAAGGGTCTGTGGAATGTGTTCTCGACCTGGATGTGCAGATAGATTGAGTGGTTTGGCAATCCTGACTAAAATTATGGGACACTTACCCACCATGAATCCTCACCGACTTGGGTGAACTGACCATACACCCATAAAAGCCCATGGCCTGCCAAGCATGCTATATGTGCTTCACAATTCTCCCTGCTAGCAAACTTGTTGTCAGTTGCCTAAAGGTCCTTGATGGCCTCGAATGCAGCGGTGCCAAAGTGGCTGCACCACTCATAGAGTCACTGCATTGTCTGTAAGCCACATGGTAGTGTTAGCATCCTACAACAGTTAGTAATGCTGCCACATACCAATCGATAAATCAAGTTGTTCTCCTCCTCGAACTTGTGACCCCATTTAGCATAGTCCTTGGTCAGATCGTCCCAGATCAATTGAATCAGAGCAAGCATATTGTCTGTAGTCCAAGGGTTTTCTAATGTACCTGCAAGGCGCTGCACCAGAGGGATGAAAACCAAATGAAATACTTTCTGTGCGCCTTGCGGGAGATCTTGGAGACTCGGGCGTAACTTGAAACTGGCAGATGCCATCGTTGCAATGGCAATCGTACCACTTGTTGCAAGGCGTTCCTGAGGAGCGTTATGAATAATCCTCGTGAGCGAGGTGACCTTTGACTGAGTCCTGTCAGCCGCTGCCTTGCCATGAGTCATAGCCAATGGCTCATTTGCAGGCCATTGACTTTCTTCGTTATCGGATAACCCAGAGGGGTTGTCCACAGTGGGCTGAGTTGACTGGGAAAAGTGCCTTTTGCTTTGGAAGTCTTCATTGAGTCCTCCCACCAACTGATGGGCCCCTTTGATTTTCTTTGTGGGAGGATGGCTTGGCACTGTCTGCATCAGTTTCCATTTGTCGCCAGCATTGACCAGTGGAGACACGGCAGGGTTGACATTCTCAGCCTGGCTTCTAGAATACTAATGGTTAGTGTCTGACTAGTTATATTTACCTCACTCACTGATGGTGTGCACTCTTCAAGGATGCAGCATTGGCTTGCTTGCGTGCAGCCTCGATGGTCTCACGTGAGACCTTCGCTCTCAGTTTGGTAGTTTCAAATATAACTGCATTGCTCTGAGCCAATTTTGGTGGCCTCGCTCATACCTCATGCTGTTCTGGAATCATAGCAATAATCAGGTCATCAGATGTTGGTTCTGTCTTGCTCCCATCATCACTGTCACCTACAGAAAAGTGAGCACCCTTGACCCTACTTAGCCTTTGCCGCTGACCTCTAGTATTATCAGTGACTTGAGCTCCTCACTGAGTAACTTCTTGCTGGGAGCTGCTTTTCAACCTCATTACCTTCCCTCTCAGCTGTTGTTCAGCAATTTGTGAGGTAGGATTAGAAAACTCCCAGTGTTGCTGAGCTGACTTTGTGTGCAGCTCATCCTCGATAGCGGCGGCCCGTTGGATATTAGATTCACGATGTACCTGGGCCTCCACAACAGCGAGGTTACGAGCTGCTCGTTCACTTTGGACAGCCTCACTAGTGCAATGAGGCATAGGTTTGTCAGGCAAACCAGGGTGACGTGTCTTGTTTGCGGCACAAGTGGTCATGGGCTGGGGTTGGGACATGATTGAGGTGAGTTTCAAACGGGATTGAAGAGAGGGAAGGGTAGGCCTTGAAAATTTCTCCATTCCATACCCTGGTCATTCTTATAATCTCTCCATTTTGCTCAGGTCATCAACATTATAATTCATCAAGGCGATGTGCTGCAAAATTTCAGCATGACTTGGTTCCGTTGGACCCGTGTGTCCTCTCACTTCAAACCACACTCCTCACACTCCTTCTCCCATCCCTATGCCCCAATCCCCCCATCACATCTAGTGCTTCATCTGTCCCTTGCCTGGATGCATGAGGGCTTGCTATACATGCAGGGGACTTAAGCAGCATAGTCGTATTCACCATAGGCATGTTACCCCAATACCAGTCCCTATTTCACATGCCAAAGGGTTCAATGACAATGTACTGCGTGATGAGTATGGCCTGAATGACGATAACCAGGACCATGAAGAGCCTAGACTAGGAAATGGAGCAAGGCAAATATGCTTCCATCCCATTATCAATGGTATAACTAAAATTTATCTACTGGAGACGGCTCCATACTGACATTATATGGTGTAGGCACTCCTTGTGATAATGATGGCAATGATCTCAATGGTGATATGCCTCCGATATCTGATGACGACCCACCACCCGACCAATGGGATCTGTTTGGCTCTCATGCTCAGTTTGAGATGGCAGACTTTTTGTATTGCAAAGTACAGATGCCTGCTGGAAAAATAGATGAGCTCGTTTCCATTCTGACTGCCATGTATGGCCAGCACAACCCACTGTTTCGTTCTCATAGGGAGATGTACCGAGCCATCGACTCCATTACACATGGGGAAGCACCTTGGGACTCGTTCTCTGTCAAGTACACAGGTATTATGCCAGAAGAACCTCCGGCTTGGATGCAAAGCGAGTATGATGTCTGGTACCAGAACCCGCTTATCACACTTGAAAACCAACTCGGTAACCCCGAGTTCTCCAATGGAATTGACTATTCCCCCAAAGTTGTGACAGATTCACTCGGTACACATGAGGTTAGCGATCTCATGTCAGGGCAGTGGGCATGGGATCAGTGCGTATGTATCACATTCTACAGACTGAGAGAATGTCGCATCCAGCTGATGGTGTTGTATAGGAAATCATAGCTCATGATCCCGAAACCCATGGTGCTATGTTTGCCCCAGTTATTCTTGGTAGTGATAAAACAACTGTCTCTGTTGGGACAGAGCACACCGAGTACTATCCACTGTACATTTCACTCAGGAACTTGCACAACAGTGTGCGGCATGCACACTGTAATTCAGTCTCACATTCCTTGCTATTCCTAAAAGTAAGTAGTGAGTTGTTGGCATTTCCTAGTACGCTGATGGATCATTGTAAACAGCCAATCAGGCTCACCAAAACGATCCTGCATTTCATCTATTCCAGAGGTAACTCTTTCACTCGTCACTCACTGCCATCCTTCAGCTGCTGTGACCTGCAATGACACATCCCTGTGTCACACGTTGTGCAGACCACCACCTACGCCATGTTTGGGGCTGTATATTGCAGATTACCCTGAACAGGCCCTATTATCGTGTATTGTGCAAGGTTGGTGTGCTAGGTGAGTTATCACTCATTAATTATCACAGCACCTTATGTTACGAACCACTTCAGCCCCTTTCTTTTCTCGGTCACGTGACGCATCACATGACCTGGGTCCAGACCATGACATCATATGACGTCATGCCTCATGGCTGGCACACCCTTTTAATCTCCGCTAACCCTGGTGGGAATTCCCTCACGATTGTGTACTAGTAGTTACC
>JBBPKS010000078.1:0-25254 GCA_038089355.1 Pulveroboletus ridleyi | reverse complement strand
GCTTTCTTTCTTGATCCGGTCTTCTGATGGGGATAAACGCTCACCCGATCTCGATATCTTCAGCGACAAGACGCTTCGTTCACCCGAGGGCGGTGTAAATAGCTTTGACCAAGTGTTGCGAACTCAACGAGCACACACCACCGGCCTCGGCTTCACAGGCTATTACCGAGCCTGGCGAGGTAGGAGAAGGAGAAGGCGAGCTCAGGCGCACTAATCACCCGTAAGGTAGCGGGAAGACAAGTGGTCAAAGCTGGGGACGCCAGCTGGGACCCTTGGGTTTATATAGTACAGGAAGGTGCGCACGGACCATAGGGTCCGTGGGATAAACTACTATACATGGATAGACTACAGTACACGATCGTGCGAGAATTCCCACCAGGGTTGACGGAGATTAAAGGGGCGTGCCAGCCATGAGGCATGACGTCATATGATGTCATGGTCTGGGCCCTGGTCATGTGATAGGTCACGTGACCGAGAAAGAAAGGGGCTGAAGTGGTTCGTAACAGGTACAGTGGGCAGGATGTGGAGTTTTTGCGTCTGCCGGACTTGGCACTTGTGACAGGTATGGATGTACCATTTGATGTCATCGACGAGGAGGGGCCACCAAAAGCAAAGTAGGAGGTGAGACCAGACAGAAAAGACGCCCTTGTGACCGAGGTCGTCATGGGCTTCGCAAATGAGGCTATACCGGCACTTGAGGGGGACAACCAACTGGTGATGGCCGTGCAGCTCACAACAATAGAGCGACCTGTTGAGGATGAAGAAGCGGGTGGCAGCATTGATGAAAGACATGAATTCAGTGTTGCTGAGGTTGGCAGGGCAGACGCGAGTGTCAAGGGATTCCTGGATCTAGTCAATCTGAGTGTCTTTCACCACAGCTTTCACTGAACAAGGGAGCTCTGGATCGTACTCTTGACCTCCGTCAAGCTAATGGAACCAAACCTATTTGGGTAACATTTGCCATCCTTCCCCATCTGAGAGAGAATATATCCGACTGTGATCACAGATGTGTCAATGGCGAGGATAACTTCATGTCCAGACTCATAGTCGAGACGACGAAGCACAGGTGAGTTGCAAATTGCATCCTTGAGATACTGCATTGTGCATTGTTGGGGCTCCCCCCATTCAAACAGAACGCCCTTCCAGGTCAAATTGACCAATGGACAAGTGATCGAAGCAAAATCATGGATAAAAATACGAATCACCCTGCAAACTCCTAAGAATCTGTGGACGTGGGTGAGGTTCTGGTAGGCTGGCCAGCCGTGAATCTTTTGAACCTTGGCCTTGTGCAGGATCTGGCCATCAGATGTGCACTTGTGACTGACGATGGTGGCATCCGGTGCAGTGAGGATAAAATTCTTGGCAGATACAGTAGCACTGACGTTCTGGAGGCACTGGAGGATATGGTGAACTACCTGTAAATGCTCCCAGATGAATCAGTGAATGCCCGGATTCTCTGGGATAGTCTCATAGGTACTGTCTGGACACTGATACCAGGTGGTGACTGACTTGACTGGAAGGTCGTTGATGAATGAATACATGAACCATGGAATCTCGTCCTGTAAGATAAACGACATGTCAGCTTGGTAGATCTGTACTGCATTCATGTATCCCATAGGGACGGTGGTCAACCGATGTGGACCCATCAGGCTGTTGAACGTGATGAGGTCACGTGAGTCCAGGTGAAGTGGGTGCTGGTCATATCCAGTGAAGAGATCCATTATCCCATAGACTGCAAAGCCGGCAAATGATTCAGCAAAGTGCTTGATGAAGGGTGGAGTCAACGAGTTGCGAATGGTGACGGCATTGAGGGGCTGGAGGTCGTGGACGAGACGGAGAGACTTGCCATCCTGCTTGAGGATGCAGAACCAGCGGGAACAATATGAGGTGGTGGAGGGTTCGTAGACACTGAATGCAATCCGGTCCTTGATAATTTGAATGGTGTCTGCCCACATAGACGGGGGGACAGGAATATTGCAAAGCACCCATGGTGTATGGGGCACAGTCAGAATCTTGATGGGTGGGAAGTATTTTTCATCAAGGTGCCCCCTTTCAGTAGGCACCCAGGCGAAGGCGGATTCATGCTCGTGAATGAGCCAGCGGATGAGTTTGATTTCTTCTGGTAAAAGCCAGTTGGCGGGGTCAAGGTCTAGAGCGTTAGCATGCTCCTGAGTGAAACGGGTACCAGGTACAAAGTCTGGCAGATAAAACGGTAATGAAGCCAATCCGGCGAGCGGATTGGCTGGGAGAGAGTGGGTGATGCGAAACTCCTTGTCAATAGGAGCCATCACCATGCACACCTTCTTGGCTATGGGTTTGTAAACCAAGGAGTGCGAAATAATATTATAAGAATAAATAGATAGATGTTACCACTCGAATGGCATCTGATGTGAGAACGGATTGAGTTGAAGATAAAAACGAGTAGTCCGGAGAAGGTGGTAACAGACCAATAGAAAGAGGCGGTAATTGTAGATAAGGAGAATAAAAATATGAGTGAATGGTGGGTGGAAGAGACGATGACAGGCAAGGAGAGGACGATGAAATGAAAATACCATGTTCTCCCTGGGTGGATTCCGGATCATTGAAAACTAAAAATCGCCCTCGGGGGTGGATTGATGGACATTGCAATGCTTGTTCTCACAGCAGCAGGGGCAGCCTTCAGACCAGGCCCAGGTCGGCAATGTATATTGCTTCCCCATATTGGGGTTGCGAAGAGTCATGGTCTGCAAGCCGTCTGGGTAATCGTTAGTAGTAGCACCTATAAGACAGTGAACAGTCACCCTAGCAGGAGGTTGAAGTTAGCGTGGGCCAACACCTGGACCTGCAACATAACCTCTCCTGCACCAAAGTCCAAGGCAAGGTTCTCGAGAATGCCGACGGTGATGTCGACGGTGGTGTTGGCAGAAGACATTTGCATGGTGTGGTCAGACCAGACCAGAAGGCCCAATCCTTCCCATACCTGCTTCGGCATGGTGACGATCTTGGATCCAGAATTGAGGACACCTAAGATGGTGTGACCGGAACAGGTGATCCAGGTCTCGATGGCATGGAGGGGTGTTGAACAAACATGACTGACTTATTAGCCTAATGAACATGACTGACTCATTAGGAATAGTCATAACTGACTCACTACCCTTTTTTACTGTAGTACGCATTTAGTTACCTATTATGGTAATCTTAGATAATCATGTAGCTACAGATTCATACTCAGACTACTGAGTTTCAAAAAGTCTCCTCAAATGTCTAGGGTCACCTGTCACTTCTTTACCATTGTTACCGTCCTATGAGCCAGAGGCTATTACAATGCCTGATGCCCCTGCCTTCTCCTCCACTTATGTTGCCCCTGCTGTGAGGCTCCCAACTTGTTTTTCGAAGAAATCCCAAAAGTGCCACATCATGGCTGCTCCATCCACCTCCTGGGATACTGATGATGAGGTGGATATCTATGGTTCCAAGACTGAGGTCCAAGATCACTATGACCAAGAGGATCTCAGGTTAGTACATTCCTATTCATCGTTGCACCAGTGCTCATCTGCTACCGCTGCTTTTCCCTATGTGCAAACCAATGTAGTGGAATTGAGTAGTACTGTATATACTTCCAATGTATCAGTACTGAGCCAATGTGAGCATGTTTGTGCCCATGGCTCCCAATTTTCGTGCACATGGTGTGGAAAACCTGATCGTCCATTTTGGATTCTCGACTCTGGTGCATCACTGCACTTTACTCCCCATCACTCAGACTTTTCTGAGTATGTTCCTTTGAAGGGGAAGAACCAAATACCGATTCACACTGCTGCCAATATCTTACAGGTTGTTGGCACAGGACTTATACGTGTTCCCTGGCTTGATGCTGATGGCAAACGTCATACACTGAAGTTATATGATGTAGGGCACCTGCCCAACTCCAAAGTTCGCCTCGTATCATTAGGACAACTGCTATGCAAAGGCGCCAAAGTTAAAGGCGACACTCAATAGATTACTGTTATGTATGGAGATGGCAACATCTTGGTGCCCTTCACTCCTGGCCAACTAGGCCCTAACATGTACATTCTGGAATCAGCAGATGCCTCTAAAGATATGCACACTAGCACTCAGCTGACATGGGAAACATTACATCGCTGGTTAGGTCACCCCTCTAAGGAGGTCCAGAAGCATGCATGAGAACATACACGAGGCTTCCCTGAGACATCCACACCACAGGAGGACATTATTTGTCCTGGCTGTGCTATGGGCAAGATGCCCAATTGCGCCTTTTCACCTGATGTGCGTAAAGCCAGTCAAGCATTCGAGTTGTGCACTCTGACATAAAGTCATTCCCCATCGAATTGTACCACCACCACAAATATGTCATTACATTTGTGGACAATCACACCTCCTTTGCCTGGATGACCTCTCTGCACATGAAAGATGCTGCATTGACGGTCACTAAACATTTTCTATCAATGGTCCAGACACAGTTTTCTGCCAAAGTCAAAGGATGGATGTCTGATGCAGGGGGAGAGTACAAATCTCATGCCTTTGATAAGCTCTTGGCTGACAATGGGATCCATGTATTCCAGAGTGCCCCACATGTTCCACAGCAAAATGGCTGGGCTGAGCGCTTTATGTGCACTGCCATGGACAAATCAGAAGCTATGTGCCTTGAGGCTTGCATTCCTGATAGCTGGTGGGAATTCTCAATGACACATGCTTGTCATTTGTATAATAGGACACCACTCTGCCGACATGAATGGTGTACCCCTTATGAGCTCCTTTACAAGGAAAAGCCTGACATTAGCCACTTGCACATGTTTGGATGTGCAGCATATGTATTCATCCCTCAGGATGTGTGCACCAACAAGATGGCTCCTAAGTCAGAGCTTATGGTGTACCTAGGTGTCACTCCTGGACACGAGAGCAACTATATTTTTATGCGCTCTCCCACAAATGTCATTTTCATATCTGCACATGCTCATTTTGATGAAGCGCAATTCTCAAAGTGTAAAACTTCGACTAGCAGACAACCCACTGCCCAAACCCCTGTTCCTGACGGAGTCGATGTGCAACTACCAGCACCACCTCCTGTCAGTCATGAGGACCACAATCATTCTCAACCTCCTTATCTACTGTCTCCTCCCTTTGTTCCACCTCATAGTCCCCCATCCGCTCCACATACTCCATTGCCTAGACATCCTTTATCCCCTCCTCGCCGACCTTGAAAGGAACCTTGCCCTCCTATGCCTGCTCCTCCACTCTGCCCTCAGCACAAACGTCGTGTGCCCAGGTGGCCCGACAATGTGTATGGTGACGACCGACACCCAGTGGATCAGCTGAAGGATATACAGTGTACCTCTCAGTGGCGTGATGTTGTTGAGCCTGGCCCTTCAAGGGCTCCAGCTCCAACACAGGATATATGTACTGGGTCATTTCCCGGGCACCCCTTCTTCACCACCTAAAGATGCTGCATCTCTATCATCTCCCACCTGTCAGAACCACGATTTTCTCAACGTCTACATTACGATATTCACGCCCTTATCTTAAACCCATTTCCCTAATTCACCGCTTACCTTAGCATTCCCTTCACCATTTCACTAATTCGGGTCTAGGCTACCCTCATTTACTTACTCCATTCCATCTACGTCAAGGTCCAGCCTATTGACATGACCTCTGACATCATTCCATATTTATGACCTCTGACATCATTCCATATTTATGACGTCACGCTACGTCATTCCATTCTATTTATCAGCCACTTACTAATCAGCTTACTTATATTTCACACCCGATCGTAGACTGATCGCATTAACCTATTTATATCCATAGATTGTTGATCCGTTAGCAATACCGGGTCAAGGGCTTCGTTCAGATCATAAACCAATCTCGATCGTTGCTTAGGGCTTAACAGGCATTAGGGTTAGATATACCTATATAAGTAGTACATATCCTGTAATTAGCCTTCGTTCTTGGAATTCTCATCGCTGCCAGCAATTCTCTTTGCTATGGCTCATTCTCTGCATGTGTGCCTATTGCCACACCTTAGTCTGTCCAGCAGTTTCAGCCTCATCAGCTTCTCACTTTGAGTTGTTGGTGTTGTTCCTGATACCACCGCTCTTAGTGAGGAGGATGTTGAGAAGCTGTGTTGGGAAAGGGGAGCAGACCTCGTCATATATCTATTGAATAAGGCAATTGCATTGGCTGATTCTGCAGGATCAAAGCCGATTCGTGAATGGACTTTCAGGGACATTCTTAAACTACCCTCTGCAGACCAGAAGGAGTGGAAGGCTGCTTGCTGCAAGCAGCTAGAGATGCTTAAAAAGTGAGATGTATACGAACTAGTAGACTGCCCTAAAAATTGGCAGGTTATTAAGAACAGATGGGTCTTTGACGTCAAACCAGACATTCGAAAGTGTGTGCCATTAGTCATGAAGGGATTTTCCCAGATTGAAGGACTTGACTTCAATCAAATATTCTCTCCAGTTATGCACTTTGAGACAGTGCAGCTTATGCTTGCACTAGCTGCCCTGGAAAACTGGCATATTGAGGCTATAGATGTCTGCAGTGCCTATTTATATGGCCACTTGGATGAAGAGATCTACATGGAACAGCCAGAGGGATTCAAACTTCCTGGTCAAGAGGACAAGGTCCTCTGCCTACTCAAGGCATTATATGGCCTTAAACAGGCTGGATTGGCATGGTGGAAGGCCCTCAATGAATCCATGAAAGAACTCGGCTTCGAACACCTTAAGTCAGACACTGGCTTATTTCATTACAGAAAACGTGACACCTATATGGTTGTTGCAATCATTTATGTAGATGATGCCATGTTCTGTGGTCCCAGCAAAGAGATTGTGAATGAGGTCAAGGCTCTCTTCATGAAGAAGTGGGAATGTCAAGATCTTGGTGTAGCCACTGAGTTTCTCCATATGCGCATACGCCACTCAGGACACCAGGTCCTAGTTGATCAGTGCAAATACCTTGAAAAGATCCTAGCGTGATTTGGCATGCAAAATGCCTGTGTTGCACCCACTCTCTTATCTCAGGAGTATTACCCCCTAGACAACGATCAAATTGCTGATGCTGGAACTCGCTCACGATTCCAATCTATCATTGGGTCTCTCCTGTACATCATGCTAGGCACTTGCCAAGATATTGCCTATGCAGTCACTGCCCTTTCAAGGCATGCAGCAAACCCCACAGAAGACCATGTGAGCAAAGCGCTGTATATCTGCTGCTACTTGCTTGGTACTCGCCACTACTCCCTAGTCTATGATGGTGCTTCTGGAGATGGGATAACTGCTTGTACAGATTCAGACTGGGCCTCTGACCCAAATACCCAACGCTCTCAGACTGGTTGGTTCTTGAAACTAGCTAGAGGCATTTTCTCATGGCAGACACGCATGCAAAAAGTTGTTGCCCTCTTCTCTACTGAGGCTGAGTATATTGCCTTGTCTGATTGCAGCTGTCAGGTGATATGGATTCACCAGTTACTTGGTGAAATGGGATACCACCTAAACGCGATCCCTATCTGTGGAGATAACCAAGGATCTATCTTTATGGCTTCCAACTCAGTGACTGAAAAGCAGAACAAACATATTGATATTCGCTGGCACAGTATTCGAGATTGGGTTGCCGAGGGAAAGATTGAGCTCTTCTACATAGAAGGTGCCACCAATCCTGCAGACATGTTTACCAAGAACTTGGGCCATGTTAAGTTTGAGCAGTTCTGCTCACAGCTAGATCTAGTTTTCTATGATCTCCCACAGACAGCCTAGCCTCGTCCTTTTGTTGCTTATGCACCTTTACTGGCTGCTTAGCAAGGGGGAGTGTTGAACAAACATGACTGACTTATTAGCCTAATGAACATGACTGACTCATTAGGAATAGTCATAACTGACTCACTACCCTTTTTTACTGTAGTACGCATTTAGTTACCTATTATGGTAATCTTAGATAATCATGTAGCTACAGATTCATACTCAGACTACTGAGTTTCAAAAAGTCTCTTGACACGAAACCACCAGTTTGGACTGTCCCAACGTCCCTCAAGCTTACTATGTAAGTTCTATCAATCATCCAATACTATTGCTAGGGTCCTCTCCAACAAGGGGAACATTGTGATGGGTGATGATCAGTCCATCCTCATTGTAGAGGACCCGATCGCCATATTTGCGGGCGACAGAAGCTGGGTCAACACCAGCAAGCTTATTAACTTGAACAACATTAGAAGAAGACATGGGTGTGACCCTCTTCACTATAGTGAGGTCACGAAATTGTTTGCAGAATTCTGGAGAGACAGTGAAAAGGTCCTTGACAGGGACCAGGATGGATACATCCATCACCTGGTCCAAGACTCGCTTGGGGGCTGAGTTGTCATTGAGGGGACATGAGTACTTGAACTGGGGACCAGATGAGGAAGGAAAAGACGTGTTAGCATTGGGAGTGCAAAAGGGAACATTACCAGTCGAGCTGGATGAAGATGTGCCAGGTCCGGTTGGACCTGTGATAGCTGGAACAGATGATGACAATGGGGTGACAGGGTCCCCAGAAGACTTGCACTGCTCCAGGCACGACGATAAAGTGTTTGGGACAGGGGTAGGAGTATGGACAGCAGATGACGACGATGATTGTTGTTGTTGGAGCTCTGGTGAAAGAAGCTCCTCTGAGATGGATGTGGAATGGGGTGCTAGATACTTGCAAGGTGAGACTTGTACTCCAGTGAACTGGACATGCTTGCCCTTGTTTTTCACAGCCTTGTCAGCCTGGAAGTTGGCCCAGGCCTGTGTGATGTACGGTTGGAAGTCAGGGTGATCTGCCTCTGGTTCGGATTTGTCATCCGAGGAGTGGACGGTGGTAGCAAGGAAAGTGGACGGATCAATGTTGAGAATGGACGGTGTGTCTGGGAACACAGCTGACAAAATATTAGCAGAAACTTGAGAGGAAGATGCAGCTGATTAGTAGAAGGACCAGCTTGGCCCAAGGCAAGAGTATGGTCGATAGCCTCCTTGAGGCATCAACAATCAGGAACATGGGGGATACTCATGCCATCTGGCATATACAAATGGCCGTCATGGCCACAGACGATCTTGCCGGTCTGAAGGTACTCGATACAAACTGGGCAGGTATGGATATAGTGATCCGGTCCTGTGCAAAACTTGCAAAATATAGTGGAGCGATTGTTGACATTGGACTCTGCCTTGAATAGCAGGGCAGGAGTGAAAGCGGGTGCTGGGGCTGCTGGTGCAGGAAATTGACAAGGGGGCTGATAAGCCAGCTGTTGGTATTGAGGTGGCTGATATACGGGTTGCTGATACTGAGGCTGTTGATACAGAGTGGGTGGGTTGTTGGTAGCTGTGACAGGGTTCTGGTGGGTGGCACTGGATAACAAGAACTGGGCAGCTGCTGTGGTATCGTCCATCGGATAGGCCATATCCGGGTGGATGTCCGACTTGACAATCAAGAGCCAGTGACGAACACGGTCCTGGAGTGCGGTGGGAAGACCGTTGAGGAACATCCTGTTCCTGTCCCTCTCTGAGATCCTGTCATTAGCAATCAATGATGCAGCAAGCTTCCTGAAGCCCCTGCAATACTCCCCCAACTCATCCTGGCTACACATCGTCTTTTTGTTCCAATCCTCTACAAAATACTGAATGTCAGCAAGGCAGTACCTGTTGGTACCTTCACAACCCGGATATAACTTCTTGACAGCAGTGACAAAAGCATCCCAGTCGGCTGGGACAGTGGATACCTTGGGCAATGTCTCCCAAAGCTCTGCCTCATCAAAGTCCACGTACTGGATGGCCACCTTGACCATACCGGCCAGATTGAGGGTGTACTGGACACCCATGTCTGCAATTTCTGCAAGGTATTGAGGCAGCTGGGATGGGGCCTTCCCATCGAACTTGGGTGCGTTGAGGGTGCCGTGAAGGGGCATGTGGTTTCCTTGGTTTGCCATTGGTGGTCGGATGGCAGGGGCTTGAATTGGTGAATTTGGTGGGTTGATGACAAGGGTGGGCAGATTGACTGCTGGTGTGAACAGGCTTGGCAGACAAGGTGGCAGGTTGACGGATAGGTCCCAAAGTGACCTGAGAGATGGTGAAGATGAGGATGAACTGTACGAATCTGAGAGCAATCAATGCTCCCATGACGTGGGGGTTGGAATGAAATTTGATGCCGAACTCGATGAATCAAGCAGCGTTAAGGGTGAGAGCAGTGAGGGCAGATGTGTGGGTTCCTCGTGCAAGCGAGAAGTTCTTTGATGAGGCATGAAGTGGGCGAAACCACCAGGGATAAAGGGCAAATCTGTAGACGAGGGATCTGTCAAGTAAGAAGTTCCAGTTCCAGACACATTGTGGCATGCTCATTCTGGGGTCACTGGAATAAACAGATCTGACAATCTGCTCAGATTAAGTCTGCGGAATTTGATGAGTAGGGCTTCGAGCTCTTGTCACTGAGGTGTTGGTCACAGCGTCCTCCTCAAAAACCCTGTAAAACCCCTCGCAGTGGGCTCCAGTTGAAAGATAGATAGTGGGTGTGGGGTGTAGTAGGTAGGGGTCGAGTTTCCTCATCCCAAGGGGTTCTGTAGAGGGTTAGTGCTGGGAACAGACGACTACGACCAACCTCAGTGCACTAGAGTGAGAAGAGAATGTTCCGGACGATATTCTGGACAGGAAGCTAATAATCTGGTTGATAGTGAGGACCAGGCATGCATGGATGGGACCAGATCAAGAGTGATAGGAGTCAAAGACGAATGGAGCTGACAAAGATGAAGAGGAACTGACAAAGACAAGCAGAAATTGACAAAGATGAGTGAAATTGACAAAGACAAGCAGAAATTGACAAAGATGAGTGAAATTGACAAAGCTGAGTGAGATTGACAAAGCTGAGTGAGATTGACAAAGCTGAGTGAGATTGACAAAGCTGAGTGAGATTGACAATGATAGGGGAAAAACCCGGCCAAGGACAAGGGCCGGATATGAATGAGGGGTCAAGGACAAGGACCTGGATACTGACAATGACGAAGAAAAATGGTGTCAAGGATGATCTCAACGACAAGGAGAGGGACTTTCGATGATAGAGAGATGACCAGTGGGTGCAAAACTGATGAGATTCCAGATCTTGATACAAGACTTTTATAGTCTGGGTATTTCCCTGGACTTTGTAGCTATGACAATGCCTGAGGCCCTATGAAGGGACACTCGAGTCTAGGCAGCAAGACGACAAGAAACAAAAATACTGTAGTCAAAAGTCAAATAAGATATAAGTAGATAACAGAACCAACAAATGATAGACATGGACATGCGATCTGGTAGACAGAACTGGACCGGATGAAATGGATACATATAAACCAGAACTGGATAGACGAATCAGATAAACGGATGAATAAGAAACAAAGCAGACTAACCTTGAAATGGTATGGACGGACTTGGGACATGAATAGGACACTTGATGGACATATGGACAAGCTGAAAAGTAGGACCTACAACCATAGGAGGCCACAGGCTCCTACATCATGCTGCTCTCAAAGCAGGCAGAAGCTGCCAATAATGGTGATCTAAGTAAATCCAAGGATGAGATGATGCAGCAACACTGGGAAAAGTCCCTTGATGAAATGTAAGTCCAACGTGCATATATTCACATCTGATCGATGATGTCCCTAGTTCTACCAACACGATGATGCAATACAAGCACATATATGCCCTGCTACTATGCCTTGTCCCAGGCATCAAGGTATTGATCAACAACACATGATTATCTGAGCAGGAAAAGGTTGGAAGAAAGGTATGTATACTGCAGCTCTCTAGATATCATATCTGTGGCATCAGTAACATATTCTCAGATAAACCAAGCCATAAATGAGCCATGAAGTAATGACATGGGAAAACTGCAGGACAAGATTGCCTCATATGCCACTCCAAACCCAAGTGTTGCCCTCATACCACCAATCCTGCCAGGTAATTCACGCTCTCAAATAGGACTAAATCACCTGGTCCTCGCAGGGTACCTTTGCCCTATTGACTCCATACAAGAATATTTAGTAGATCCTGAGGGGTAAGTGATTTTCAGCACAGCACACACATAAATGCTAACATATATTGACACTAGGACATGCAAGAAACTTGAAAGTGGGAAGATCAAGATGTTGTTGACCAATTTCCCAGCATTCTTATGGGAAGACAATGGCTGGAACATTGATGAGAACAACATGTTGGATGGATTTTTTCATGGGTTTTATGTTGAACGGGTAAGTGTTCAGAGCAAATGTGTATTATATATCCATTGCTACCAATGTCATGATAGGTCATGAGGCATATATGGACTCAGTTGGGGGCACACAACTGGCATATGCTGCTGTTCAGGTATGTACTGTATTCTCACCATCACTTCCATTGGTTAATTCACATACAGGCTCACTTTGTGATAAGCTCCAAGATCTGGTGGGGAGAAAAAAACAGCACCTTCAACTATCACAAGTACTACTATGCATTGATAGAAATTATTGACGAATGCGAGGATGCTGTATGGAGGGACAGGCTTTTGAAACATTATAATATGTACATTCTCAAGCCTATCATAGTTCATGTTCTAATGTGGTGCAAGGCTTCTCTTCAAAGATGAGAAAGGACATGAGAACGAGAAGGCTGATGATGACAAGGAGCACAGTGACAATTCAGTGAAGAAGCCCAGTGTGCTGTCAAGGATGCATGCCCAGGCAACTGTGCAAGCATCAGCTGGCATTGGCACCAATAGATCTAGCTCAACACCTATGGTCAGCAGCAACAACACTTTGGCATCCTCAGTAACTGCTAGCACCATTGATGAGTCTAGTCCCCCATCAGACACAGTTCCAGCTAATGCAGAGTCCTTGACTGGAACAGTTTCAACATCTGCCCCCCAGACAACACTCATTTTCGAATTGCTTGCTCCTTTTTCTCTGATTCCAAGAGATCTCGCTCTTGCACCTCAGACATCTGGTCCTTCAGTGGCTGAAGCAAGCCTTTCCCTCAATTATGCTGTGCCTCATGCTGCTTGTCAGTCACCTCAAACTAGTTCAGTCACCAGGGATCAGGAGCACTCCCTCAAATTGAGTGACCTCTCTGATCTAGAGCAGGAAGAGCAGAGGACAGAGAAAGCGAGGAAGAAGAGGACTGCAATCAGAAAAGGGAAGAAGAAGGCAATAGCAGTGGGCTCGGATGAAGAACGGGATATTGGGTCCTCAGCACATACTTGTCATAAAAGAGTGAAAAAGGAGAAGAAATAAGGTAGGTGATTCATATTTTGCATGTCTACATACTCTGATTTACAAGAGGTGGTTCCCAGCAGTCAATTCATGCCATTCATCCAACAGCACATCACCCAATCATATTGATGTCCATTCTTTGCTTCAGATAAGCCAACTGCTTCATCATTTCGTATGCAAGATCATTCAGTTCAATGCATAGAACCATCCTCATTGATCATGCTCATCAAAGTTTCATTTGGACATCATTGCAAGTTGATATCCCCAATCTGTATTCCAGCCAGTCTCATGTAGGATATCCATGTAGCATGTAAACTCTCATATAGTCATCCTAGTAATGCATATCCAGCTGTACCTAAATGCCAGAGCATCTCTGTGATTGTCAGAGCCATCAAAACGACAAGTGATCTCAGAACCATTAGCTCTGAGCCCAAAGAGCACTTTTTAAGATTGCAAACCAACACAGCCAAAATATGACAGACCTGGTTGAATCTACCAACTTGAACATCACCTTATATGATTATCTCCTACCACCTCCAAGTCTGACTATTTTTGTGATGTAGCCTTCAAAAAAATATTGGAGTCGATGTTACCTATTGTAATGAAAAGGGGGTGCATCTCTAGCCCTCCGGTGCATCGAGTTACAGATGTCTTGTTGAATGTGACAATAATCGGGACAATGCTCACACCAACCAGGAGCTGATCCTGAGGACCAAAATCAGTATCTGGTGTGCCAATGGTATTCGCAAGACATACCTGTATTCTAAATACTTCCTGGGACATAAACTATTCACTGTATTCACATACATTGTTCTGCTGAATTTTAATGGGGTCAAAAGCGATATGATTTGCAAAAACTGGATTAGAGATGATGCTCCTAATTGTCTCAAGCCCATCACACCAGATCAGCTGAATAGGTGATGTAGTAGGATAGCCTTGGATCTCAAGTTGGACTGTCTGCCAAGTTGATGTGGCTAGGAGGGTGTTGATCCAACCAAGTAACTATTCAGCTGATGAGAAAGATGGCTTTGCATTTTCACGAAACTACATCAACCAACTGTGATGAGTAATGTGGTCATGAAGGCAGCTAAAGAAAGTACCCAGCATAATTTCAGAAACTGGTTGATTTGAGTTTATGTTAAATTTTCAGCAAGAAATTTGACAAGAGTTCACTCAGCTGCTCCAACAAAAGGGTAATGCAATACTTGTGATTTGGATCATCCTCCATTTGCTGAAGAAGGTTTTTTGATTTTCCATATGTTTCACCAGATAGAGCATGGTACTGGGCAGTTCATGTGTCTGCTATAGTATTGACCTGAGATTGCTGCAAAGAAGGAGGTAGCCATAGATGAAACTGGCCTTGGGGCCAGTCTTCAGACCAGAGAGACTCCTTCAGGCTGTTCAGATGCTGGGTGATTGCATGAATGGATTGGAACTCCTGATTGCACCAAACATTAGGACATTTGATCCATTGGAAGCTTTCCAGGAAAAAGGTAAGTCACATATATGACAATATTCTCAGTAACTCACCTTTCTGTGCAATTCACCTCCAATACTTCGAAATCTGCAGAGAGATGCTCTATTCAGCTGAGTCAGCAGGTCTGAAACACAGTATTCAGGAAGGTGTTTCATCCAGCTGAGTTGACAGGTGATAGCAATGTATCCATGATAACCGAAATAAAGTAAATGCTTCTAAGTGCTTCAGACTCCAACTACTCCTCCTTACTCTACTATGATCATCCCGAACAGGGTTTATCATTTATCATTCATAAACATGAATGCATTATCACATATGACTCCACTACCAAGCTTTCCCATTCACCACTATACAGAGGACATCAGGTCTCCTAGAACCCCCAGTATGAAATCTATGGCCAATACACCCATAGAGTCAGCTATGATCCAATGTTAAGAAGTGAAGGATCCACTCCAAGTTGTCTTGTCAAGTTTTCACCCTACTCAAAGCCCCCTGAGCCCACACCACTGAAGCTTTGCTAGACATGCAAGTCTGTGTGTTACAAATCGCTAACGACTGCACCACTGGTCTCAGCTTCACAGGCATCTACAAGCCTGGCAAGGGGAAGATGTGAAGGGACAGGCTCAAGCTCACACTATTATCCAGAAACAACAGGTGGTCAAAGCTGGGGATACCAGCTGAGACACCTGGGTTTATATACTATGGAGGTGTGCACACAGACCATAGGGTCCGTGGGACAAACTACTATACATGGGTAGACTAGTGTACATGATCATGAGAGAGTTCCCACCAGGGTTAATAGAGATTAAAGGGGTGTGCTAGCCATGAGTCATGACATCATGTGATGTCATGGTCTGGGCCCCATCATGTGACTGGTCATGTGATGAAGAAAAGAGAGGGGCTGAAGGTGGTTCATAATACTGTGGGTAGAGCCTCTCATGATGATATTAAATTGAAAGACACCAAGAAGGTAAGTATCTATTCTTGGGGTTTGGTCTAATATACATCTTATTACTTTGACATAGGGCAAGGAAATCCTCATTCGAGGTCTGACAAGATTATCGGATGATATTGTTCAGAAAGTTATTCAAGCTAAGCAGGCCATGAGAGAAACATGCTATCATTGCATCCTTATGTTCACCTGGGAGCTTGAGGAAGCAAAGAGACATGTGAAACTCCTTAAAGTGGTGAAAAAAGATTATCAAATGGAATATGTGGAGGCTTCAGATGAAGTGGAATTCTTCAAAAGGTTGCTGTTGTTGAGGAATAGTTCCAATCTAGGTAATGACATTAAGTTTCTCTACCAAGCCTATGAGGAAGACATGTCGGCATTCTCAACATGTGAAGAGCAACTGGATCAATTGGAAGGCTATGCTCTGAATACTGGGCTGGCTCAGTTGGACCATCAGCAGTGAATTCATAATTGGAACATACCTAAGTCAGAGCTTTGTACTGCCATCGTCTTCCAGGTGAAGTACACAGCTTTGACCAAGTGTTATGACTTCTCAACAAAGTCATAACAGATGGTGTTATTGGGATACAGTCTTCTAAGTACCAGTTTGGTGCTGGGGTGGGACCACCTCATTATCCAAGTTGAAATGGTGTCATTGGGACACATCCGGGGCATCTGCAGTCTCACACTAATGTTGTTGAATCAGTCAGTGCAATCATATGATAGCAATGAATGGAAATGACAAAACCACCCTCTTTCACATCAGGGCTGAATGATTGCCCAGATACTGTCCAAGAAGATTATGAACAGGCCAACCACCCTGAAACTTCAACAGGAAAGGATGGTCAACCTGTATCTACATATAAATGTAATAATTAGTGACACATATATGCACCTTTAAGACTCACCTTGTGAATGATGAGTGCAGTCATGAATGGATCTTGTTGTTTCAATGGGAGATGTATGTCCAGGTGCCTGCATGCCAGCTGCTGTGTATAGTCCTAGTAAATCAAGTAATTTAGATCATGGAAAACAAGATGTGAAGGCCTCACATTGATGAAATTGTACTTTGCTTTCTTGTGGGTCAGTTCCATAGCATCAATGATTGAGTACCCATTGCTACATCCAGGGCATCCTTTTGGCCTAGGAATCAGTTCCCTAGGTGTGTCATGGTCCTTCTTCTTGGAAAGATTTGTCACTCACACTTTTCCTGTTGTGTGATTTTGTTAGCCCTTCTAGCTACTTGGTGTTACTCATGACTCAAGCAGTCAAAATCTTGATGTAAGCCAGTGAGTGATTTTTCAACTCAGTCAATCCTGGAAGTTTTCTTAATCTTTGACTTAGACATGATTGAGGAGTTGTGAAAAAATGTCACACAATGAGCATTGATTACTGTATAGCATAATCACATGACCTGCACCAAGGCAGGCAAGTCATGAGATGCCAGGTTGTTCAGACATAGATTATGGTGCAATAAAAGCATCCGGTGCATCATACTACAATCTAACATGTAAAATAACAGATAGTGATGTACCTATGTGAAATCAATCAAATGAATCAGCTGGATCTGATATGAGTTTGGCCAAGTCCTCTGGGTCAATGACAACATCCAGTGATATCATGTACCTGGGGGATCTCAATCCAGATTGGGCATGGATGGAGAATGATAAATACCAGTCAGATGAAGACCTTTTTGGGAATGAGGAAGTGCTTGAGGAGCTCAAAGAGAGCCAGTTCCACCATGATGAGGTACTCTACTTGCTTTGTACATTTCTTGAGTCATTAGAGGGACTACAAAAACTGAAATTATCCTGTGCATGAAGTTCTTTCCAGGGAAGACTGAGATAGCATCTATGCTTTCAGCCTACTCATTACAAATAAAATATCTCAACAAGCCTTTGCACATCTATGTTTCACATTCCACAATAAGCTCAAGCTTGCATCTGAAGATATGATTTTTCACTGCATAGCTATTTCAGGTGTCAAGCTAGTCTCCTTCAACTATTGTCTGAACTCATGCATTGCATATACAACAAAATTCATCCACCTGCAGTTATGTCCCTACTGTAATAAACCACACTTCAAGGATGGAAATGTTTGCCACACCTTCATTTACTTTCCCCTGATTCTGTACCTTCAGGGTTATTTCTATAATGCCAAGATGATTAAAAAAATTTCATATTGGGCCCAGTACCAGTCACACCCTAGCAGAATATTAGACATATTTAATGGAAATCATTACAAGCATCTTTTGCACCATTGGGTCATAGCCGATGGAATCCAGCTCAAGCATCAATATTTTTCAGGACCTTGTGATGTCGCACTCTCCCTGTGTACAAATAGCTACATGCTTGCTGTTCAGGTGTCAGCAGAAAGGACCCTCAGCAACTTCTATTCTACTCCAAAATTACAATCTTTCACCACAGATATGAACCCATTTCCAGCATCTTATTTGCATTGGAATCATACCCAGTCCTAAATAATCTAAGAACCTTGAGTCATTTCTATCACCCCTTGATGATGAGGTTGCTGAGCTCACATTTGGAGTCCACATATTTGATGTCACAGAACAAGTGAGCTTCAAGCTACACACTTACATACTCTTCAAGCTTGGAGATATCATAGCTGTCGAGAAGTTTCTTAACATTAAAGGTCACAATGGAATCTTTTCTTGCTACTCCTGTGACATACAAGCCATCCATGGAGCAGGGAAAACCTATTATGTTCCTCTCACCCCCCAAAGAGTGTCTGCAGTACAAAAAGCTGGGATGAAGTGACACTTCCCCTTCAAGTTCATGATGACTTTGTTCAAATAGCTACTGAGATACAGGAAACTACAGTAAAGGCTGCAAAGGAGAAAATTGAAAAAGTGACAGGAATCAAAGGTTTTCCTGCAATGTCTCATGTATGATCTTTGGACTACACTCAGTTGGTTCCATGGGAATGGTTTCACCTGTTGCTGGAGAATATTATCCCCAATCTCATTGACTTTTGGACTGGGAATTTCAAGGGCCTTGGTGAGGGAGCCAAGGAATTCGAGATTGATTTACAGATCTGGAACAAAATCAGCAAGGAGATAGCAGCAGCTGTTTACCATATCCCAGCCACTTTCATACATGTTCTCAGTAACATCGCAAGTGATTGTTCACTTTTCACAGCAGAGTCATGGTGCTTTTGGTTTGTCTACCTTGCACTAAAGGTGTTAAAAATCTAAGTAAAAGGGCAGTGATTGCCCACTACACTAATTAGTAATAGTAATAAGGTAAAGCAAAACTGGTACTCACCTCAGCCACTGCCCAAGAAGTAGCAGGAACAACTGAGGAGAGCCCAGGAGTGAAAGGGAATATATATATAAGGTAGGTGAAGATGTGAGTGCAAAGTCTGATCTACTCTGAAGTGAAAAAGCGATCTCCATAAGGGAATAGTGAAGGGGGAGAGGAATCAGCATGAAATTATGGAATGAGAATGAAGTGAAGATAGGGTAAAGGAATGACATAAGAAATGCATACTGACATGCCATTGGACACAAGTCTAGCCTTCCTATCCATCTCCAACTGCTTCTATAGGACTTCAGCAACTCCTATGTAGAAGTTATAGGAGTTCATCTGGAACTTCATTAAGGAACCTTGGAGTTGGACAGGAGGGCCCAGAGGAGATCAGAGTTGTCATCTCTAACAAAAGGTACTGAAAAACCAATTTCACAAGGAAAAATACTACTGTCATGCATGCAAGCTTGAAGAGATCATAAAGATTATGTTGCAATTTGGTATCACACTAAAAGAAGTTAATGGTATCAAGAAATGTCTGATCATCTGGGTTAAGAACTATGAAAGGTACGTTTCTAACTGCTTTGTGATGTGCCATCATATGTAACAATTAATGTGATTACTTTTAGATATTACTACCAGTTTCATGAAGAATGCTTGTCTGCTTGTACATTGACTGTCCATGGGCTACTGCACCTTACAGATGGCATTCAGGAATGTGGACCCATTTGGTTAACATGGATGTTTTATATGGAGAGGTTCTGCAGTATGCTTCAGTGAACCCTCCAATCTTGAGTACACCCTTGGAGCAACTTAAACAAGCCTCTTTTCCATACCATATATCTAGAACAAATCACAGTGTGCTATGACCTTCATAATGAAATTGGGAAATTTGGTAAGCACCATGATGATGGGTCAATCAGCTACAAGCATGTCATCACAGGCTATGTGTAACTACTTCCTTGTGGCAAGTCTAACAAGTCTAATACATATTTGTACAGATGACAATCATATTCTTTGTCCTCCATACAAGGGGGTTCAATTCCTTGAGCCCAAGTTGCACTTGAAGATTGCCAGCTATTTTCACCAGGTGCTGGATGGTCACATATCTGAAGTCAAGTGCCATTTGTTGCCTGAAATTCCTGCCTATTCTGTTGGAAAGTTCAGAATACAGAACAGTGGAGATAGTTTCTAGATGCAACTCATTTCCCAGAGATCAGAAAGGCTGGAGTGAAGGAATTGTTATGTTCAGGTATGTTTTTCTAAGCTATTTTGCATGCAACCATGTACCAAGAACTTGAGCACAGTATGAGATTACCTATGAAGGTCATGCAGGAAATGTGCAAATTTGGGGCTATAGGGATCTCAAGAAGGTATTGGTCATCACCTTGCCCAGTGACCCATTCTTTGCCAGCCTTAGTGGACAAGTTATTGTCCTTCCACTCATCACATCATGAAACACAGACAGTAAAGATGTCTCAAAAGAGGATGTCTACATGACAGCCAAAAGGGCAAGCTTTATAACAGACATCCGAAACATCCAATCAGTTGTTGGCCTTGTGGAAACACAGAACAGGTGGGGTGTCATTGATAGAAGCAGGGAGAGCATTACAACAGAGTTTGCAGATGATGAGGATGACTCCTTGGACATCAGCAATGTACTATAAGTAACATGTACTGGTGGTAGCTCAGAGCCAAGCATCACCAACAACAATGAAAATTGCTGCCTGCTGCACCCACCCACCTCTTGCACTGAAAAAAAGTGTCTGTGATTGTCAGTGAAAAGAACTGACCATCACATCAGTGCCATCATCCATGATTATGAAGGGATCAGTGGTGGCAGCAGTGATTATTGGCACTTTCACTTCCCTTAGTGTTTGGGCCTGCCTGTCTCCACTAGCCAATGACAATATGATTTTCCCCTAAGGGTCCCTGTATCCATCATTGCTCAGAGGGTCTTCTTGGTTTGGAATATATTTGGGGAAATGGTCAGCGACCCAGCATCAATAAAACACTATCTTGCTGTCAAGGGTAGTCATACCCTTGGAGACGTGTATAGAGAGCCTGAGTATGATGTTGCCAGCTGGAGCGAGAACTTCGACACTCATGCATAGAAACAACTTCGCCAGACAGCGTTATGTATCGCACTTGTACAAGTGTGGTATGAGACCACACAGACCCCCAGAGCTCGTGGCAGCTGTCCAGATAGCTGGAACAAGGGCTTACTTGAACATTCACCAACAAGTCTGTTTAAAAATATGTTGCGTAGTCTTAAGCACCTGCATCAAGAATGAGAGGACAGGAAAAGCTTAGACACAGCAGGGATTTTGTCCTGTTGCACACCCTGAATGCAAGTTGACACTAACATCCTTGACAGTTGTCAGTGGATGATTGAGCGGGCTCGGTTGTGGAAGAGGGTTATCATGGTAGTATTGCAGAACTGCACAAAATGACCAGTCGATGTCCTGTGTTGTATCAAATCACCTCAATCTGTGTGTCCCATCACCATCACCCATACCAGACCCATAGCACATCCATGTGGGAAGTGGAATCGCCAGTCACAGCATAGGCCTGCCTGACTCTTGCTGATGTCATTCATCGTGAGTCTCACAACTCAAGGACAGGCAGAGTATGCGCACCATGATGTAGACACCCCTAGTAGAGGCAGAGGGTAGAGTTCTATTGTTGACTTGTTGGATCTAGTGGGGAACAAATGATTGTGACCGAGTACATGTGACAGGAATGAAAGACGCACTGTGCATGCCCCTGCCGGATCTATAGAACCTTGCCCACTACCAGAGACATCTTTGTTCGGATCACTGGGGTCGCCAGCTTTGGTGTGTGATGTGTCCTACAATGCCTGGTGAGTGCCCATGCACAGACAAGAAGAAAAAAACAAACGCCCTGCTCTTCAGCAGATTGACCATCACAGGAAGCAGCCTTGAGTTGCCGTTGACACTTCAGTTGAGCAAGAGGATTAAACTGCAATATTTGATAAGCCACAGTCCTGAACATGAGGAACAATGAACCCTTCTCTTCCCAGTAGAAGTTTGCTATGATCACGGGTTAAGCATACCACGTTGGATCGCCTATGAAGAAAAGATGCTCACTGGATTGAGTTGAGCTGCAGCCATCTGCAAAGGACCCGCAGGGGATGCTTTTACTCTCGCCAGTGGGGGAGAATGTGAAGGAAGATCTGCAGGCTGACGTGACTCTCTGGGTGCTCGACTGAGCTCATGTGATTCTGCATCTTTGTTACCTGTGTACATACTGTCTCGTGACAAGAACGAGCTATTTGTGGGTGTGCCACCAGCCCAGAACTCGGACCCAGACCCTTTTTGGCTCAAGTGGGTATGACCCTTTTCAAGATGGGACTGTGCCAAGATGACTTGGCAGCATCAACATTGCTTCCTGGAGATTCATTTACTGGCCAACATAAGTCAGGTGGCGATCCATCATCCTTGCAGGGGTGAGAAAATATTGGAGAGGGTGGCTGCAGTAGGGTCAATGCTGGTGTAAAAGGAAGATATACCAATCACTAGCCTCATCATAATTGAACTCGGCGACTGGCATATCCGATAGTACATCAGTCTATGCAGTCATGAGATTTCTGTGAGACCAAAACAAATGAACAAGTACCTCGAGGAGATTATCCTCCCTGTGAGTCTGCGAGATGATGACACTGGATTTGCCAGGACCATCCTAATGTATGTACATGACAAGGGTGTCAGTATACCTCATTTGGAGACAAAAAAACAGGATCTTACCGCGGAAGGGTGAAGTGAGTCATTGTCATGGTTGCCCGAGGTTGTAGATTGCTCCTCATGGAGAGATGTCTAATATGGTAGACCGACATTAGAGATGGAATGACGTTCAGCCAATGTAATGGTATCACATACAGACAAACACCTACTAGGAATGGACCATATTTGTCCGGGAGAATGCGACCAAGGTCATGCACTGTGACTTTCCCATCTCCTCTAGTTGCCAGGTAGGTGTTATCTTGGGAGATGGCGATTGTCACAATACGTTCACTGTCTGTGATAGGAGAACCAATGAGAGAGAGGGTCAATGAGTCCAGGAGGATGATAAAAGAGCCTGAGTAGACAGCAATGAATTTTTCATTACTGGCCAGAGCGATGGAGTAGACACAGTCATGGAGAGGCTCTGACTGAGAAATTTGGTGCTTGGTGAACAGATCAAAACACTTGACCATCCAATTTGATGTGGCAAAAATGCATGAACTATCATTGGACCACACGAGCAGGGCTAGTCCTGCAGTAACGCCATAATCAATGGTGGCAAGCTAGTCACCCTTGTGGCTATCAAAGACGTAGATCCGGCCCCAAGAAGTGTCGGTGGTGCCAATCTGTTTTCCATTGGGAGAGAATCTGATTGCATAGACTGGTCCATCATGCTGGAGCGGACCAGCGAGTCGCTCCCCCATGTTGGTGCTCCACAGACTCACCATACTGCTGTTGGCCACAGTGGCAAACCTTGTTGAGTCAGGAGAGATGTCGACTGCCTGCACGTCGCTTTCCTTCTCTACCTCGACAGTCTTTTCCCGCATCTCTCCATCCCATACGCTCGCTCCCCAGCCCATGGTCCCGCAAACAATCCATTTGTGGTCCTGTGATATAGAAACGGTGTGCAACTCTGTGAACAGTTGCGTCTTGACTTCTTGACCATCTTCCAGCTGCCACTGTCGCACTGCATCACCACTATAGCACAAGAGATGCTTTTCATCAGGGTGGAACCCAGCCACCCACACCCAATCGGGGCAACCAATGTCAAGTATTATTCTTGGGTCTTATTGTGTTGTCAGCATTTGACACAGTCGCTTCTCAAAACTGCTCGTACGCACCAGTATTGGCTGATGGCATTCTCAGCGACAGTACGTGGCTGGTGGCTTTGAAGAGCAAAACAACAGGGTGTTTCAGTTTACTTGTGGAATGCATGGATGTTTGGTTATTCTTTATATGGGCTGTCCTCGGCACTTATTCTTGTATGTCCTAGCTGGGCGGCCTGGTTGCGAGTTGTAAGTGCTCTTCGTATTTCAGCTATTCATGACGAGCGCACAGTTTGCATTATACCTACTCTCCACACTGAGGACAAGACGAGTGTGCACTCCACGACGACCCCAAACAAGGAGAGATCATATCATATCTGATGTGTCTGCAGTGGAACCCCTGCGTTTGGCTTATAGACAAGGTCGCACTCATATGTACACGCCCCTCTTAAACGTGGCTAGTTGCATTCACATACAACTAAAGACATATGTCCAGATCTCCGCTGCTTGACCATATCATAGGCATCTGCATAGAAGCCACAAAGCTACCATGGACTACATACGAACTGGTCCTATTGGGTGCATGTCAGGTTTTTGTCCTTGTTTCTCCAAATACCAATTTTTAAGTCACCACATTATCAATTTTCTGACAAACAGGAACTGGCGGGAGCTCGTTGACTATAGATACTGGGACAGCCATTTGACATATAAATGTTGTAGGTACGATTTCATCTATGCTGGCAGCACCTTCGCACTCTTTCATGTGGCCCTGTCTCGCACCATGAAACGCAGTGTGTAACAGGCCCTGCAGAGTTTGGTGTCTTTTCTTCAACCCTTTTTCAACCATCATCGGCTCTGCGTTTTGACCTTTTTCTCCTTCCACAAATCCATTGTTGATGACAAACATCATAGCACATGAAATCCGGTCCAGACATTCTCTGTGTCCACTCTTGTGACTCCAACATCGCACCTCGCTACCCATAGGTCCTGGGGATTTGTCTCAGGCACTTCATCATTGGAACGAGTGTATAGTCTGCATATAGTTCTCTATTTGGGCAAGGCCACCCGAACCCTTAGAACGTTGTGTGGCACTGTCTATATGCCAACAAAGTTGTTCGATCGCCGCATCCTACTTGATGCTATTTGAGCCTGCCCGTTTCCAGGGGTCATACATGACGTTGTGGATTTCTCCTGCCAAGGTTTGTCCCTCCAGCTCATTGTTGTACATATATCTGACTGCTTGGATGAATAGAATGATGTACTGGACCTCCTTAGCCGAGGTGAGAGATAGGTGGGATAGCCAATGATTTCGATGGTGCCAGTGCTAGAGGCGACAAGGATCACTGCATAGATGATCATGGAAGGTGACAAAGTGTGGTCCGTTTCGGAGGACTCTCCGGAACTCCGGACCTCCAGATAAACATCTTGGAGTTTTCTCCTCCAGGCTCGGAACCAGTTCCGGACCTCCAGGGCATGCACTAAACATCACCCTGAGTACGGTAGAACCCTAGGACAGTTAGGTTTACTCACATCCCTTTTTCGTTTGCCTTCTCG
>JBBPKS010000077.1:0-25299 GCA_038089355.1 Pulveroboletus ridleyi | reverse complement strand
GGGAGATGCTAAAAAAACAATGCCAGCTGGGTGGGCATTAAAAACTCAGTGCCTGAGGCCAGCACTGAGAAAGCAGTGTCCATGACATCAGCAATGCTGTTGCTGGTTTAACATGACCCAATGACCAGGACAATGATTTTTCAGAGACCAGACTTTTCACAGTGATGTCAGATTGTGAACACTGCATTTAGATCTTTCCTATACTTTGTCCATAGTTTCACTGCATTGAGATCTATCTCTTGATTTTTTCCAAGTCTGTAGGGGGCCAAGAATGCATTACAGTACACTTGCTTATACTGTATACTGTGATAGTATATATATTGGGGAACTCCTATCATGGGGTATATTGCTCCCTTGAAAAGGCTGTTAGAGATGACAACTCCAATCTCCTCCAGGCCCTCCTGTCCAACTCTGAAGTCTCCTAATGAACTCCTACATGAACTTCTACAACCCCTATATAGGAGTTACCAATGTCCTATAGGAGCAGCTGGAGATGGATAGGAAGGTTGGACTTGTATCAAATGTCATGTCAGTACTCACTTCTTATGGCATTAGCATTCCCTTATCCTATCTTTGTTTTGTCCCCATTCCATAACTTCATGCCATTGTAAAACACTAAACATATCTGGAGTGAATAAGGATCAAATGAAAGGGTGTGAGTATAGACTCAACCCAAGGGAAGGGGCCAGGAGAAACAGGCTAAAGTGAGTATGGACCTAGGTAGCTAGCCCTCAAACAAAAGGGAGGACCACAGACTTAAAGATGGAAAATTGGAGGTGTGAAAAAGATCCTTTCTGAGATATCATACACCAGTTTTATAGTCCTGGGAATACTCATGGACTTCTATCTATGAGATGTAACTAATCTGGGGCCAATTGGCACCCAGCAGGTATGTAAGCTAAAGTCATCTGGTACTGGACTGATGTAATCTGGACCCAGATAAATGGGCAGATTGTACAAATGGATGTGGACAAACAAAGAAATGAACAGAATACAAAAATGACCTACCTGGATGGATGATGGATGTGATGAACAATTGAGTGGATGCTTGAACAGATTGAAAAGAGGGGGCTTGCAACTGTAGGAGGATTTGATCTCCTATATCCATGGGGAACTTGAATACTGACTGTCCCCAGTTAGTCACATGACTGTGGGAAGTCATGGCTTGGCAAATGGACAATAGTGATGCAGGTGAATTGAATGTTCACCTGATTGCATCTCAGGCTCTGTATGTGTTGTGGTCTTTCTCATCTTCCTCTCCTTTTGCCTTCTCTCACCTCTCCTCAATGCAGACAATGTCTGAGTTTGATGAAATCCTTGCATTCATGCAACCACTGACAAAGGATGATCCACAAACACATACCTGGGCCAACCTCAAGGTGGCCAGTGAATCAATTGAGGTCATCACCAAAACTGTCCTGGATGACAAGGATGAGTTGGAGGAGGAGAAACAGATGTGGATAACAGAATGGGAAAACACCATGGTATGTAACTTGTTCTTGCATCAGGCCTGGTCTCTAAAATATCATAGAAACATGTGCTTGGATGTCTATAAGACACATATCACCTTGGCATTAAGGCTGTCCTTGATACCAGGACAGCTGAGAAGATACAGGAGTCCAATGAGACTGCCACCAGATGGAAAAACAAGGCAGCCAGTTGACAGTTGCTATGAGATGAACAAACACAGGTTCCAGATAATGTTGAACCAGAACAAGTACCAGAAGAAGTTGAGCCAATGACAGCTCCAGCTGAGATTGAACAGACCCCAGCAAATCTGCTTTTAGGAACAAGCAAGAACATGGAAGCAAAAAGGCTGCTTTCTGTCATCATCATTCCATCACAGCCAACCAAGGTAAGTGGCAGATTGGGTATTATGGTATCTGTACTAACAGATCAAATCAGCAACAATGATTTGTCCTAGATGAGGACAAGGACAATGAGGGTGAAGATGATGAGCCAGTTCAGAAAAAGGTCACTATGGATGACACTTCCATCATCCATGATGAGCCATGCAGTAGATGCACCAGGGCAAGGGTCTGATGCCAGGGTTGTGAAGGCTGGATGTGTGACCAATGCCAAGGTCTGAAGGTGAAGTGCAACAAGTCAAGTGGACAAGGGGGAAATGCAACAAAGTTGCCAAAGGCAAGTGGGTCAAAAGACTGGAAGGGGAAAGGCAAGGCCCCCAGTAAGTGGATATGGATTCAATACTAGCTAGCTGTTGGAATTTTCCCAATTGGGATGTGGCAGTGTGTATACTGCTTATGTAATCATCCCTACATTGCACTTATGTATATCACAAAAATAGCAAAATTGCGAGATTACAATAGATGATAATATTTTCTGTTATTATGTAGCATAGACTGGTTTGACATATCAGATTTCATACACTCATATTCTACAATCTCAATTAGCTGCTTTTCTGAACTGGAAGCAGACTTTTTGCACAAGTACTCTCTTTCTGATATCTCCTGACAACAGATTATATTCAATTCTTACATGAGAACTGGTCAGAACATGTCTTTTTTTTCTGATATGACAATACATTCCATAAGTTACAAAAAACAGATGATAAGACAGCATAACAGAATGACAACAACTTGCAAACATGCTATGAATACAAACACTGTTGCAAAACTGACAATGGAGTCCAGAGTTCCATGCAATGGGTGATATTAATGATATTAACCTAGCTATCATGTTGACCTAGACAAAATAAGATAACAACAAACGAACTCACCTAAGCACTGTTTCCCTTCTTCCTTATATGTACCTGCTCAGATCCCAAATGGATGAATACTGGATTGACACCAGATTGAAGGAATAACCTACTGGATAATGTGTGTTGAACAAACATGACTGACTTATTAGCCTAATGAGCATAACTGACTCATTAGGAATAGTCATAACTGACTCACTACCCTTTTCTACTATAGTATAAGTCTCTTGATATGTAACCACCAGTTTGGAGTGTCCCAATGTTCTCAAGCTTACTATGTAAGTCCTACTAGCTATCCTTTGCTACTGCTAGGGTCCTCTTCAACAGGTTATGAGCTCCAGCTCAGCAGCTGATCCTCATACGGTGCCTTTGGCTGCATTTGAGTTGATCTGGCTAAACCTGGATACATAGGGCTTTTGCTCATTGCACAAATATGTAGTATTTTGTGCCATTTTACTTTGTCAAGCAAAACCATGGCACACTAGTATTTCTGGCTGCATTGTTAGTACAATTTACCCTGTTGTGCCAAACTGTGGCATGCTGGTATTTTTGGCTATACTATTACATTATGTATGATAGAGTATTAGCTTGTGCTGTCAACCTAAGTTGAGCCAAACCATAGCACACTGGTTTTTCTGGCTACATCTATTACTCATCATGTGCAATTGAACAATAGTTTGTGCTGTTAGGCTCATCCCCACCATGCTGCACCTAAAGCTTGAGCATATTTCTAGCATTAGATTGTGCTGCTTATGGCTGCACTATACTGGACATTATGGGGAAACTATGTCATTCTGATGTACTTCATCTACTGCAGAACTACTATGTCTTCAAATACCACCATTTCTCAAATCCCTATCTTTACTGGCACCAACTAGACTGTTTGGTGGCCTGCTATTGCTGCCTATACACAATCACTTGGGTGCACATGATGTATTGCCTTCCCTAAGCCTTCTATCCCTTCTACTGGAGATGACTTTGATAGTGAGCTCCAAAACTATTATATCAAGTGGCATGAGGCCAATTCCCACATCACTGGCTCTATGTTGATGACCATGTTGTCAACTCTTTAGCAGAAGTACATTCCCAAGGGCATTGCCAAAGAACTTATTGAAGCTCTCAAGGCTGACTTTGTATCTACTGGCCTTCCCCAGGTCTATAGGGACTTTAAAGCCATGATGGACACTACTATTCCTGCCAACTCACATCCTGGAAATGCTCTCCAGCATATCCAGAACCAGTATGCCAAGCTGGTGAGTGTGAAGTACAATGTACCTGAGAAGATTCAAGTAATGATCTTTATGTTGAAACTATCTGCCAATATGGATGTTGTTGCACAGATGCTTGTGCAGAAGAAGGACATGGCTGGGAATATGATCCCACCTACTGTCTATTAGGAACAACACCAAAAACTCAAAGTGAGAAGCTAGTGAGGCCGAAACTACGGAACAGACTAAGATGCAACAATAGGCACACACACAGAGAATGATCCATAGTGATGAGAATTCCAAGAATGAAGGCTAATTACAGGATATGTAGGTAAATACTAACCCTAATGCCTGCTAAGCCCTAAGCAATGATCAAGATCTGGTTATGATCTGAACAAAGCCCTTGACCCGAGATTGCTAACGGATCAACGATCTGTGGATATAAATAGGTTAATGTGATCAGTCTACAATTGGGTGTGAAATATAAGTAAGCCGGTTTGTAAGTGGCTGATAAGTAGAATGGAATGACGTAATGTGATGTCTTAAATATGGAATGAAGTCAAAGGTCGTGTTAATAGGCTAGACCTTGATGTGGATGGAATGAACGGTGCAAATGAGGGTAGCCTAGACCTGAATTAGTAAAATGATGAAGGGAATGCTAAGGTAAGCGGTGAATTAAGGAAATGGGATTGAAATAGGGATGTGAAGTATCGTAATGGAAACATTGAAATTTTGTGATTCTGACACTATCAAAGAAATAGTGGCTATTGCCACACTCTCTTGGGAGCAGCACTCTGCTATAGGTAGCAAGACTCATGTAACTGGGACTCAACAGGCCCAGAAGATCAGTGCTATCAAGTGCAAGGAAGAGGGAAACCCCTTCTTCAAGTCTCAGCAGCAGTCCTCTCCAGTGCCTTCTGGGCAGCAGGGGAGTGACAGCACAGACAAGAAGGGGAAGAAATGTGTATGTGGCAAATGTGCTGGCAAGGCTGCTAAGCACTATCACCTCTCTTTTGTTAAGGATGAGACACAATTTGTGTCAGTTGCTATAGTGCCAGCCTACATTTTCTCTTCTCCTGTGATTAATCCATACATTGCTGCTCATTAGCCTGCCTGGCAGTATCAAGGAACTCAAGGGCCTCTAGCCTTTGATTCTATAACCAAGGCTTTTAATCTTGCCCATCAGCTAGAGATCCAGCCTACTGCTGAGATCATTTAATCCCTTGATTTAGTGTGCCCTCTCCTTGAACATCTTGAGCCACCTGTCCCTCCCTTAACCTCAACATTGTCCTATCAGTCAGAGGCCATTTCTATGCCTGATGCTCCTGCCTTCTCCTCCACTTATGTTGCCCCTGCCATGAAGCTTCCACCATTGGCTTCTTATTCCTTGAAGAAATCCTAAAAGTGCCACATCATGGCTACTCCATCCACCTCCTGGGACACTGATGATGAGGTGGACATCTATGGTTCTGAGGCTGAGATCCAAGGTCCCTATGACTAACAGGATCTCAGGTTAGTGCAGATATGGCTGGGTCAATGTTGGAATGAGATGCTTTCAGTTCTGATATAAACAGTCTATGGCAAGATCTGGATGGATGGGATACATAGAGGGACTGATCAGGCTAAGCTATGCCCATATCCATGTCAGACCAAAGCTCATTGGTTAAAATGTACTGATGGGTGAAATCAAAGTCAGATAGAATGTGAATGTCATTATGGTTTTCACAAGATGATTGAAGCTTTTCAAGCTGGGCAACTAAGCAGTGACAGTGAGTGGATTGACTGGTGATCTCAATGAGCTTCTGAGTCTTGCTCTTATTGTGGGGATGTAGAGGACTCTGGAAATGTTTGCCAAGTCCCTTGGAAACTAACTGAGCATGATGTGTTTAAGGGCCTCAGAGAGGCATGGATTTAGGTGCAAGTTGAAATGAGGGAAAGAGAAGAAAAAAAGAAGTAAATAAAGGTCCTGTGAGCAGAAAATTGGGTGACAAGATATGGAAGCTCTGTTGATCATCCATGGACATTGAACTGTTCATGCAATGACCTGAAGAGGCCAAGAGGATGTCACATACCAAGTTTATGAGATGACTTGAAGAGGTCAAGAGGATGTTGCATTGTAAAACAATAATCCTTTCCAGAATGGATAAGAATCAAAGAAAAGAGTGCGAGTATAGACTCAACCCAAGGGAGAGGGTTAGCAGAGACAGAAAGCAAGAGGGGACAGATGACCAGCTCCCTGCTCACACAGACAGAAAGTGGAGGGGAAGAAAGATCTATTTTGAAACCATAGGGACATACTTTTATAGTCCATGTTACGAATCGTTACTGACTGTTGCACTGGCCTTGGCTTCACAGACTACTATGAGCCTGGCGAGAAGTAGGAGAAGAAGGCAGGCTCAAGCTCACACTATTGTATGGAGACAACAGGTGATCAAAGCTGGGGACACCAGCTGAGACACCTGGGTTTATATACTATGGTAAGATGTGCACAGACTGTTATGCCAGAGGTGAAACACTGAAGCCAAGTCTTCTAAAGGCTTGCTGTAAAGCCTCATGAGATAAGAAGAGCAAAGGAGAGCACTTATTGTCCAAGGTTTTAACCCAAGGAACAAGTGGCCAAAGCTGGGAGTACCAGCTGAGGACGCACCCTTTATATATTTGCAGGAAATGGTGCACAGACCAAGCTATGCTACAGACAAGGTGTGAATGGTAACTACGTATGGTAAGTGATATCCCATGGATGTGGGAGAGTTCTGTGATGAGGAAGCATAGCGACAGTAATTAAAAGAGTGAGGTGACCACATTGTAAAACAGATAATCCTTTCCAGATGGATAAGGATTGAATAAAGGGTGCGAGTATAGACTCAACCCAAGGGAGGGGGACAGGAGAGACACAGAAAGCAAGAGGAGACAGGTGGCCAGGGCCAGAGCCCAATTCACACAGATGGAAAGTAGGGGAAAGAAAAATTCGTTCTGAAGTGTGGTACACCTGTTTTATAGTCCTGGGAATACCCATAGACTTCTATCTACAAGACCTAACTAATCCAGGTCCAAATGGCACCCAGCGGATATGTAGGCTAAAAGAATCCAGTCTGGATGAATGGATCCAGCACTGGATTGACACAGTCCGGGCCCAGAACAAACAGCTGGATTGTGCAGACAGATATGGATGGACGAAGACATCAATGGAAGATAAAAAAAAGACCTACCTGGATGGACGATGGATGCTATGGATGCTTAAACAGACCTTTGTAATGGACAGAAAGAGGGGTTTACAACCATAGGAGGATTTGACCTTCTACAACATGTTATAATGTCATATGATGTCATGGTCTAGGCCATGTCATGTGATCTAGTCACATGACTGGTGAACAAGTGAGGAGAAAATGAAAAATAATTAGGTTAGTGTATACAATATAACTATCATATCCATCAATCTGGAACTCCAGACTTAACTCCAGACCCAACTCTGGACTTTCTTCCTGTCACCTCTGGTACGTTCTCAATAAGTCCACATCCCTGACACTCTGGACCCTCTCTATTCAGTATTCCTTGTTCTTGATGTCACGTTCTATTCTTCGCTTACAGTACATAGCCACTAGCTTCATTCCAGTTCACCCTCCATCCCTGTGCTCCGCTTAGGGGCACAGCTCTGGTACACTTAGCATCTGCACTCTGGACTATTAGTAAGACCTATGTTCTACTCCCGTATTTAAGTCTCCACACTTGTAGTAGATACTCCAGTTTGAATATTGACTTGGACAGTCTCCCAAGCTCACTCTGACCCCCTTGAGTCTTTACAACTCTCTTCTGAACCATCCTTGGCCTTCATTGCTTGCAACAAGGTCAATCTGACTTCTTCTGTCCATTCCGAAATTACAGGACACCCCCAGAGTTGTGACAAGGGCACACCACATACGGTGAAGCCAAGTCCTGCTTGGACTCCAGAGTTCCAGAGTTACCTCCCAGAGACCCTGGTTTTAACAGTATATTCAAACTCCCTCTTGTTATAACTCCTAAATTGCATCTATCATGGCCACTCATGTCATGCACTCCAGAATGTGCGCTGTTGGCACAAACCCACCTCTGTCCCCACATTTCAATCTGCTTAGTGTATTCACAAGCAGTTGCCAAGGCCCCGCCATTGTTGACCAATTCCACAGTTTTTCCGCCCACTGTACTCTGGCATCCATTTCCCAGGCTCGTGCCCTCCAGCACTTGCTGACTCTGGATGCATGGATTACCAAACTCGAGGACAATGGATCATCATTGTCCAACCTACCCCAAGAACAAGATATCCCTCACACACCACCCAATGGTCCTGGAAGCCCAGGGGGTCCAGATGGTCCCAGAGATGATTCCTCCAATGAAGACCCTGACTTCCCTGAGCTTGGACCTGAGGATAGTGACGACAAGAAAGACGCCCCTGGAAATGAGAATGAGAATGAGCAAGTCCCTCAGGACATGCTCGCCCTTCTCACTGATGCTATCCATGGCCTTGCCCACTCCTCTTGTCAACACCTTGCCAATAGCACCCCCCACACCAAAGTCTGAGAACTGGATCAGTTTGATGGAACTGACCCCCAGAAACTCCAGACCTTCCTAGTCCAGTGCAAACTGAACTTCCAAGACCATCCTAAGGCCTTTCGGATAGATTGCACCAAAGTAATATTTGCACAATCCTACCTGAAAGGGATGGCATTGGAGTGGTTTGAACCGGACCTCCTTCTTGACAAGGATCCCAATCTTCATCCAGTCTGGATGGATAATTTCCGGGAATTTGTCCTGGAGCTACAGATAAACTTTGGACCCCACAACCCTGTTAGTGATGTGGAGCACCAACTCAACCACCTGTCTATGAAGGACTCCCAATGCATCAACAAGTATGTGGTCAAGTTCAACCACATCGCTTTGCAAGTCCGAGGCTATGGAGAAGGTGCCCTCCAGCACCACTTCTACAACAGCTTCCCTGACCGGATCAAAGACGAGATCTCTCATGTCGGGAAGCCACCAACTCTCTCTGAACTCCAGACCCTCGCCTAGGCCATTGATGCATGCTATTGGGAGCACAAGTCCAAGGTCAATCACCAGGCGAAGCCATCTGCCAACCCCTCTGCCAAATCTGACAAATCATCTGGCTCTGAAAACCACCAATCTGGAAGCAACTCCAACTCTGGTGGTCCTAGGGAGTCCAAGGACTCCAAAGGGAAGTCCACCACTACCACCACCACCACCCCAAAGCCTGACCTTTCTGCCAAGCTAGGAATAGATGGCAAGCTCACAGCAGCCAAGCGAAAGCACCGCTTCGACCTTAAGCTTTGCATGTTCTGTGGCCAAGATGGTCACATAGCCAAGGAGTGTCCAAAGTCAACCTCCAAGGCTGCTAAGGGTTGAGCAGCCAAGACCACAACTCTGGAAGTCAAACCAGAGACCTCCTTGGAGGCAAAAAAATAGAGTGTGACCTCCAGGACTCTGCACAGTCTGGGGGTTGTGTTGACTCCACTAGTGCACCAATGGAGATCTGGCTCAACGCATCCGTTCTTTCCAACCCTTGCTCTCTCATTCCCTCCATCACTATCTGTGAACAGGATATTCCCCCATTTCCCATGCTTGTAGACTCCAGATCTTCTGATTGTTTTATAGATACAGAATTTGTTAATAAACACAAACTTTCAACCTACTCTGTACCCCCACTCCAACTCTGACTTTTTGATGAAACATCCAACTCCACCATCACTCAAGCCATCAACCTCACCATCCACTTTGAAACCAGCGACATCACTCCGATGACATTATATGTCACTCCACTAGACAGATCCTGTTCCCTGGTTCTGGGACACAACTGGTTCACCCACTTCAATCCATTGATTGATTGGGTTTTGAGCAGTATATCGTTCCAGCCATCCGAGCAGCCTGTGCCAGCAAAACCGAGCTCACCTCTGCAGCCTCTGGATCCACCTCCTCTGGCTGACCCTGTCACACCCAATCTGCCAAGTTTCTCCAAACACCAGGCTCTGCCCATCTCTTTCATCAGCACCCCCACTTTTGCATTGGCCTGTCAACTCCAGGGCTCCACCCAGTTCAGCCTGCAAATCCGCCCTCAGGAGTCTGAACTCCAGGCAGCATCCACTGATCTGGTTCCTCCTCCGGCTCCGGTCGACCTTTCTGGAATCCCTCTGGATTACCACAACTTCACAGATGTGTTTAGCAAGAGCAAAGCATCCATGCTTGCCCCACATTGTGAACACGATCTGAAGATTGACCTGGAGGAAGGTACCTCCCCTCCCTTGGGCACCCTCTACTCCCTCTCCCCCTTCGAGCTTGAGGTTCTCCGGATATTCCTCAATGAACATCTCAAAAACAGGTTTATCTGCCCGTCCTCTTCTGCCCATGCCACTCTAGTCCTCTTTGTCCACAAGAAGGACAGTTCCCTCCACCTCTGCGTTGACTTCTGAGGACTTAACAAGATCACAAAGAAGGATCGCTACTCACTTCCCCACATCCCCGACCTCCTCGACACTCCAAGCTGTGCCAAGGTCTACACCAAGATCAACCTCTGGCATGTGTACCATCTGGACCACATTGCCGAGGGCGATGACAAATGGAAGACCTTGTTCTGGATGCACTATGGATCATTTGAATGGCTTGTCATGCCATTTGGTCTGATGAATGCCCCTGCAGCATTCCAGCGGTTTGTAAACTCAATCTTCACGGATCTCCTTGACGTCTGTGTGATAGTCTACCTGGATGATATCCTCATCTTCTCCGAAGACAAAGTCTCTCACAAGGAGCATGTCTGGGAAGTCCTCTGGAGACTCCACAAACACAACCTCTATGCAAAACCTGAGAAGTGCGAATGGAATACCAACTCCATCAAGTACCTCGGCTACCAGCTTTCTCCCTCCAGCCTGACGATGTCTGAAGACAAAGTCACAGCTATCCAGGATTGGCCAGTACCTCAGAAGGTCTGGGATATCCAATCCTTCCTCAGTTTCGCAAATTTCTACTGACAATTCATCACTAACTATTCCGACATTGTCGTGCCTCTCACCCGCCTTACTCATAAGGGCACCCTGTGGCTCTTCAACGACTTGTGCCTTGCTGCTTTCCAGTCCCTCAAGGACGCCTTCACCTCTGCTCCTATCCTTGTCCATTGGACTCTGGACACTCTGCTCATAGTAGAAACCTACACCTCCGACTATGCCATCGCTGGTATCCTCTCCATCCATTGTCTGGATGAGGAGATCTGGCCTGTTGCCTTCTACTCTCAGACACTGTCTGCTTTGGAGCTCAACTATGACACCTATGACAAGGAACTCCTGGTGATCTTTGAGTCCTTCCGGACTTGGAGACATTACCTTGAAGGATCCGGCACTCCAGTCAATGTCGCCACCAACCACAAGAATCTTGAGTACTTCGCCACCATGAAGCTCCTGACCCACTAGCAAGCCTGCTGGTTGGAATTCCTCTCTCAGTTCAACATGGTGATGTGTTTCCGCCCTGGACGCCTTGGCGTGAAGCCCAACTCCCTCACTAGACACTGGGATGTCTACCCCAGAAAGGGGGATATGGACTATGCTCGTGTCAACCTGCACAACTTCTGCCCCATCTTCACCCAGGAACAACTCACTGCATCCCTCCAGGCAACCTACCTCACAGCCCCCATCCTCCAGGCTAGCACCCTCCTCAATGTCAACTCCATCCACAGTGACATCCTATCCACCCTCCCAGCTGACCCTCTGGCCACCATCCACATGTCCACCTCCAAACCTGACTCTCAATGGTCAGTCGACTCTGACAGATTCCTTCATCTAGATAACCAGATATATATTCCAGACTCCACAGACCTCTGTCTCCGAGTCCTCCAGTACAAGCATGATCACCCACTCTCCAGACATTTTGGCCAGAATCACACCCTGGAACTGATCTGCTATGAATATACATGGCCTGGCATCAGGACATTCGTCAAGGAGTACATCTCCTCCTGTACCACCTGTGCATGTGCAAAGGTTCCCAGACATTGCCCCTACAGACTGCTCAAGCAGCTCCCGGTCCCAAAAAGACCATGGAACTCCATCTTCATGGACTTCATCAAACAGCTCCCGCCCTCCTCTGAATTCACAGCCATCCTCATTGTCGTGGACTGCCTCTCCAAGCAATGCATTTTCATCCCAACATATAACACCATTATATCTCCAGAGTCGGCCCAGCTGTTCCTCCTCCACATCTTTTCCAAGCATGGAGTCCCCTCCCACATTACCTCCAATCAAGGACCCAAATTCACTTCTGACTTCTTCTGCTCACTCAGTAAAGCCCTCAATATCTGCCTCCACTTCACCTCCGGATACCACCTGGAAGGTGACGGACAAACTGAACAGATAAACCAGATCCTGGAATAGTACCTCTGGATTTATTGTAACTACCAACAGGACAACTGGTTCGAACTCCTGCCCCTCATGGAGTTTGCATACAACAATTCTCCAAGTGCTACCACTGGAGTCTCCCCGTTCTTCGCTAACAAGGGCTACCATCTGAATATCATAGTTCACCCTGAGTGTGACCTAACCTCCACACAAGCCCATGAGTACTCTATCGACCTTGATTCTCTCCATGCCTTCCTCCGGGAAGAAATGGCCCATGCCCAAGAGTGATACCAAGGCCTAGCAGCTGCCAAGCAAATTCCAGCACCAGACTTCAAGGTCAGTGATCTGGTCTTTGTCAAGGCAAAGTACTTCCACTCCACACGACCCTCCAAAAAGTTGTCTGAAAATAACCTAGGGCTGTATGACATCGACATCATCACCAAGGCAGGAACCCACTCCTTCACCCTCTGCCTCCTGGATTCCATGAAGTCCATTCACCTGGTCTTTCACATCTCCCAATTGGAACCATCCGTTCCGAACACAATTCTGAATCACATCCAACCCCCACCGCCTCCAGTCAAAGTAGATGGCAAACCAGAGTATGAGATATCAGAGATCCTCGACACTAAGTTGGACAGACAAAGAAAGAATTGCAAGTTGTTGTATCTGATACATTGGTCCAGATACAAAGAGACCAACAAAGAGACTTTGTGGTTACCAGCCACGGAACTCGATCACACTTCTGAACTTGTCTCGGAATTCCACCTCCGGTATCCAGATCAACCTGGACCTCACCAAGTCTGACAAGTAACTCCTCCAATTCGCCAAGGTACCAACCTACACCTCCATGTCTACCCCCCATTCCGCCTCCACTTCCCTCTCATGCCTCTCCACTTCCTTCACCTCCACAACTAACCCCTCCAACTCCTTCCCCACTAGACCCACATCCTCCGACCCCACCTTCAGCTCCAATTCTGACCCCCCTCTGTACATTTCCTGCATCTTCACACCAACCTCTCCAGCAGATAGTTCTGCTGGTTGAGGCAATGGACAATGTGACGCATCTGCCCCCTAAGCTCCCTTTCCATCCTCTCCACCTCCACACTCCACCTGCTTGTCTCCAACTCCTTCAAGGTCCTCGCCTCCAGCACCTCCACATGCACCTTCTTACAAGGAAACCCCACCTTGCTCTCCACATGCTTTCTCCAACGCTCTGGCCTCCTGTCTCCACCTCAGTCACAATGAGCCCAGGCAGTCCAACACTCCAAGCATGAGGTGGCCTTGCCAGGTCCAGGCATACACTCAAGACCATGTGTTGCACACCATGAACATGTGTGCCTCTTGCCCGTTCCAGAACCCTGTGTGGACTCTATGTCCTGGGCCTGCCTTAGGATCAGTTACAAGCATTCCGGTCCCTTGCCACTTACCCATCTACATGCCTCCTCCTTCTGCCATTTCACCTCTGCAGTCTGCTGCACCTCCTTCTCACACTTCCGATGCTCCTCTCTCTCGGCCTCCTGGTGAAGGTGCTTCTCAGCCAGCCTCCTCTCCTGCATCTGGCAGCATCGTTCAGTGAACTTGGCAACCATCAGGTCATCTCCGTCTTTGCTGACCTTGACAAGTTGCTCATCTGTCCAGTCACAGACATTGGGATATTCCTCAATCATGGTGGTAGTGGTTTAGGGTCAAGAATGGTTGGACATGTAGCTTTATGGAGTCATTCAAGCTCCATCTGGACTTCACTCTTCTGTTTCAGATTGCCCCACACTAATGGCCTTCATGGGTTCAGGCCTAGAAGGGGGATACTGTCATATCCGTCAATCTGGAACTCTGGACTTTCTTCCTGCAACCTCTGGTGTGTTCTCAATGAGTTCACCTCCCTGACACTCCAGACCCTCTCTATTTAGTATTCCTTGTTCTTGATGTCACGTTCCATTCTTCGCTTACAGTACATAGCCACTAGCTTCATCCCAGTTCACCCTCCATCCCTGTGCTCCACCTAGGGGCACAGCTCTGGTACACTTAGCATCTGCACTCTGGACTATTAGTAAGACCTATGTTCTACTCCCATATATAAGTCTCTGCACTTGTAGTAGATACTCCAGTTTGAATATTGACTTGGACAGTCTTCCAAGCTCACTCTGATCCCCTTGAGTCTCTATGACTCTCTTCTGAACCATCCTCAGTCTTCATTTCTTGCAACAAGGTCAATCTGACTTCTTCTGCCCATTCTGAAATTACAGGACACCTCCAGAGTTGTGACAAGGGTGCACCACATATGGTGAAGTCAAGTCCTGCTCAAACTCCAGAGTTCTGGAGTTACCTCCTGGAGACCCCAGTTCTAACAATAACACAGACCATAGGGTCCATGGGATGAACTACTATACATGGGTAGACTATAGTACACAATCATGAGAGTATTCCCACCAGGGTTGATGGAGATTAAGGGGGTGTGCCAGCCATGAGACATGATGTCATATAATGTCATGGTCTGGCCTGGTCATGTGACCGGTCACATGATGAAAAAAAGAAAGGGGCGTGAAGGTGGTCGTAACAGTCCAGGGCATTCCCTAGGACTTATGAAGGTGAAATAAAAAGGTTATAAACTATGTAGCTAAAAACCTGAGTGAATCAGTATGTACATATCTGGGATCAATCTGAACCAGATCCAGGTCAGAAAACACTGATCCAGGACCAGATTAAGCTAATCTGGACTGGATGTACCAAATATAACAACCCAAACCTACCCAGATGAACATGGAATAATGCAGATCAGAGAGGTGAACCACTGGACATGTGGGATATGGCAGAATAGGGTATCTACATAACAGGAGACTTTGGTCTCCTACAGCATGGTAGCTTTTTCTTTGGAATTTACACTGTGAGGCTCTGACAAGGCCCAAATAAGGCCTGCTGCATATTTGGTGTGCCAAAGCCCTTGAGATATGCTATCTAAGAGATGTATTTTTTTCCTACAAAGGAAATTGGTCTCTAAGTGTTACCTGAAGTGGGATTTATGAAGCCATTTAACATAAGTATCTGTAAGTTCAATTATTTATCAATGAGTTTAAAGCTCATACTTACTGGTAAATTGAGGAAATATGAATAGTGCCACTTGGGAAGCATCATTTTGTGTGTATATCAATCTAGTTAGAATAATATAACTTCCTTTACTGAAAGATATCCAGGGTCTTCAAACTGAAAGCTAGGCTTTGCCTACTAAAACAAAGTCATAGATAGTATATTTTTTATTTTTTACTATGATTATCTCTGCTAGATGATATCTAGAATGTTCAAGCTGAAGGCTAGATCCCACTTGCTAAAACAAGGTTATGGGTATACAACCAATGTTTCTCCTGTTAAACATTTTCCCTCAGATATATACAGTGGCTCAAAAAACTGTCTGGATGTTTGCCTATTTTGCACTAAATGCAATATTCTGTGAGAACCACTAATCCTAACCCTGTACCTGCAGACCAAGATGTGGAGACTGTGTTCTGTGACATTCCATTCTCTTCAAGGGTATTGAAGAGTTCCAACAAAGTAAGCATTGCTGCACTCGCAACAATCTTGTACTGATTGTCAAATCTCAGCGAGAGCTCCACTGTCGACTCGCTATCCTACTGGAGAAGGGGACACTGTTCAGTGGTGTCTGTATCATGACCCTGTTGCCCAGTGGCCCATGATCTGTAAACCATGGGCTCAAGCTACTGGTCCACATGAACGAATGAAGTCACTATGTACATGTCCATTCAGTTTATGTATTGTATGTAGCACGTCCATCTAATACACTTGAGTTGGATGAAATCATGTAAGTGTACCAAATAGAGTACTACCCCTTGGCTATCTACTGATGCAAGAATCAAGGGATTAGGATTAGTAGTTCTCACAGAATATTGCATTTAGTGCAAAATAGGCAAACATCCAGACAATTTTTTGAGCCACTGTACATACATTGGAGATATGGTGAATTATATGATATGTATGTCAATGAAAAATGTTGACAGGAGAAACATTGGTTGTATACTAAAATTTAACATGGAAGGACTGAAGTTTCCAAATTATCAAATAACAGCACCCTATATGATTGTTAGTTAGAAAAGATAGACTTCATCTTGAAAATCTAGGCATTGCTCAACTTTCCCTGGAAGGAAGACATGGAAGATCTGTCATAAACTTCAGAAGATGAGCTATGATCAGACCTAGGCTTGAAAGGTGCCTGTTCCTTTCCTTTCTTTCAGACACATACCAATCCAGATGGAATAATAGAGCCCTGGAGTGAGGAGGGTGTGAAATGGCTTGCTTCTGAGAGCAGTTCACAGAAAACCCTATGCCCACAGTGGCATCAGATTGTTGGTACCTATCACATGCTCAAGTATGCATTTCAAGCTGAACCAGTTTTTCTGATGGATGGTATCAGTATCAGAAAGACACTATAGGTAATAGGGTTCATAGCATACCTCATATTCTATCATTATTTCTTTGAAGAGAGTGGTCACTTTCCTGGAAGGTTTGGTAAGCATCCAGTCCATGCATACATGGTTTTCTGGGCTCAATCTATTATATCAGTGCAGATTGAATGGCAGGGTTGAGAGGGAAATATCCCAAACTTGCCATTTATCATTACATACCCAGTCAATTTTCATAACCAATGGACACAGGAGATAGAGCAATTCCTGAGACAGGAGTCATTTGACTTACTTTCATATACAGGAAAGTTAGCAAGCCAACATAGCTGGTGAAAGGACTTTCCAATGAAAAATCAATATGAGCCTTATCATCATATTCTTTTTGTGACAGAGAGCATGAGTAATTGGTCAGATATCATGTCTATAACATGAACAGATGCTCTTTCAGGCAGTTCAAGATAATAGAGCCATAGTGTTCATGAATATAGTGAGAAATGTAGAGAAAGAACTGCAGAAGTCATCCTCTTATGATTTCTGAGTTGCAATTACTGTCTATGGGCACCTCCTGGAAGTCAGGCTACAAACACAATCAAATAAGGTTAGTATATGGTGTTTGAGAGTGATCTGTGTTAGATTGATGTTATTCCACAGGAACAAATTCCCTGGCTTCAGGTGCAGTGATATCACAACAAGGATCATGTCAAGCAACAAAAGTAAGTCCATACCAAATTTATGATATGAAGGTTAACTGTGACTTCCCAGGTTTGCAGAGTTTATGGGCAAGAATGAGCTAATATTATTGCATAACAAGGATCTGGTAGAGGCTGCCTGCCTTCAGTGTGAGTGAAACATTCTTCTGGAAGACAAGAAGGATTAATGAGCTTGTTTATGTACTAAGAACATTATCAGGTTTGATAAGCATGCCCCCTTTGAGCAGGTCATCAGGCCTACAGACATTTACATGTGATGGATAATGGATATCAAGGAGACTAAGATGGTGAAGGTCAAATAATCTAAGCAATCATTCATTGTCTATGATATTCTGGTGAGTAGTTAGCCATTATTGGTGGTGATACAGTTCTGCAGTTTAGTGATTTATATTCCAGAGATCAATACATACATGTGATACCTACAACAAGCCATTTTGACCTGATGAGGATATGCAGCAATGCTGTCAGAAATGTTAATATATCAAAAGTAAACATATCTCACCATGGTTGCCTCTGCTGGATAATATCCAGATTGTTCAAGCTGAATACTAGACCTTGTTTACTAAAACAAGATTATGAGCAATATATTAAAAGTAAATATATCAATTTTGAATACTACTAGATCAGCAACAAAACTGTTGCAATGACATAGTCAACATAAAATGGCCATATCTTCATATGCTCTGAACAGAATTACATGAACTAAGGATCAATAGCAAGCCAAGAGTGCCTACTATATTTTGTCTCACTAATGCTAAGCGATATTCCCATGCCCTAGTTTTGTATATCATGCACAATGCAAATGTATTAAACATTGCAACACTTTTTTTGCTCAGTGTACTAATCTCTTTTACATTGCTAGTTTTCTTTGCTTCTCCTCTGAAGCAGTCTGCTTTTTACCCCATCTCTGTTCTCTTGAAGCCCTTCTAGCTTAGAAAAAAGAGAGACTGCTTCAGCCCACCACTGCTGATATGCCATAGCAAACTCTTTTTTCTGCTCCTGATAAAGCTTTGCTGGCTGAAAACCATACTCAACCCATCTAAGGAGCCCACCAGGGCAATATTGAGTAAAAGATACCCAGGTTTCCCCATTCTGAACTCCCATATTTCCATGTCAAAGGATCCCAAAAGGTATAAGCATCACAGACCCAGGAAGAAATTGAACACCACTTTGAGATCAAAGAGAATAAGATGGCCCCCAAGATCTGGGTTGAAACTACCCCCAGACCAAATGGCACATAGACCATATGGAACATTGGTATGATCCACACGTTCTGCTGTCACCACCTGGGGCCCAAAGTTGAAGGTGGCAGTGGAAAACACACTATTTTTAAACACTTGGATTAGCTATGGACTTTGGATCCTGAGCTTGGACAGCTGCTCTTTATACTTTTCCCAGATTTTTGGGGCATAGTAGGCAAAGGCATCTTAAAAAATGCTAGGGTCAGCATATGTCTAAAAAATTAAAAGCACCTACAATTTGCAAAGCCAGCAATCCTTTGAATGGTCTTATTAGATAGTAAGCTAGATAAGATCTTAGAGTTATGGTCCTTGTGGCATAGGTTGCCAGGGACCTATACTCTTCTAAGCCAGAGTAGCATTTAGAAATATAGCCTGCCACATACCTGCTGTCCCCCCCATAGGAGATTCCTACATTAAGGGCACTGAAGTTTCCTCATCAACCTCCAGTCTGCTTGATTTCTGCAGCAATCCTAGCATCTAATAGGAGCTGAGTAGCTTCAAGCACCACCCCATCCCATTCTATGCTTATGTTAAATGGCTTCATAAATCCCATAACTCCAATATCACTCAGAATAAGTTGCTTATTTATTAATAAATCACAAATTTATTCATTTTTTTTTAGTTCTATCAAAGCAATGTGTCAGGTAAGATTAAAAAAACAGATTATATAGGCTAATATAACTTTTTTTAATAGAGTCTACCTCTAATGCCATATGGCATATGGTAGAAACATTGTGTAGTGAACCAGGCTACTCAAATATTCCTCAATTATGTATGTTATGAAGTAGCTAGTGTCTTTTTAGAAAAATTAAGTATCTAATTAAAATAGCTCTTGACCATTGCTTGACCAATTTCTCTGGATCCTTGACTTTAGCAATTACTAGCAAAACATTCAAAATGGAATTTTATAATTTGCTTCCTAAGGTAAAGGCTATGAGTTATGATGCCATTTTTTGTAATATATCAGTTCCATGTGTCTCTCCCCTTTATCACTCCCCAGGAACTCAGAGCTCTTATGCTTACTTATCTTGAGTCTGTATTTTAGATCAAGATACTACAAAGTATTCTGAATTTCCATTAGAGATGTGAATGACATCTGGAGATCTATAAGACAGAAAGTGGCTGAAGCTAAAAGTCCAGGACAAATAAGTAATATGTTTTTCAGGGCTTGAATGGGTGTGACAGGGATTGTACTTTCTTGTTCACATTTATGAATGCTGAAGCATCACTAAAAATGCCTAATAGTGTTCAATAGACCTAGGATACAGTTATTTATGGTGATATATGAAATCCTCAAGGAAATGCATCACTTTCTTAGCTGTGGCACCATGTGTCTATGGTGATGGTAAACAGTTTTCAGGGTTATTCTCCCATTGGCTAAGAGTAGCTCTGATAGTGAAGAAATGTTACTGTATAACAATGTTTATGTGAGATTAATTACATTCTGTCACCTATGACCTAGTACTCATAATTTATGAGATATACATACACACATCACCTTGTTTCACAATCACATAACTTATAGTTGAACTAGGTTTCTATTGAAAATCTCTAAGCATACAAGTAAGTATTGTGAAATCAGTATCATACTCAAAAGCCTCCATTGAAGGCTTAAGTTTTTTTACCTGTTTCCTATCTTAATTACAAGGAATAAGTTTTTGGTCTACTCCCTACTCAGAAAGACCCCTTGTCTAGCTATCACTAGAACAAACCCTTGATGCTACTAGTTGCAAGCTACATCCTCCTTGTCAAATAGTAGAACTGCTAATCATATACTTTTATTCTCAGGCCTTGCCAAGTTTGCATTTGACCTTTTAGGATCAAGCATAGCAATATATATGTAAGTTGTGTGGAAGTGAGTAGAATTCAAGTGAGTAGAATGATATATAAGTAGTATACAAATATGAGTAAGACATGTATGCAAGTATTGCTCACAATGACAATTAGCCTGAAATGCATGAAAGTAATGAAGAAACTTGGATAAAGAATTTGTTATAGGTATGGTGGCTTAAACACTGTCTGGATACCATAACTTAAATTATTCCATCTATCATGTTGCCTTTGTGTAAATAAGTGTCAGACAATATATATAACATCTAATCCTTTATTATTTTCACTATAAAATTTATTTCTACCTTCTGAAAAAATCATTATATGAGAGAAGAAAGGGAATAGATGAGGGAACTGATGAATTACATAAATTGAATTATATTTTTGGCCTTGCTAATAATGATTTTCTTAACAACAGTTATTTTATTTATAAAATTAAGTGGTTTCTATAATATCAATGTTTTACTAGGTAGATTTTTCAAGGGACCAGGGCTACTATGGACCTTTATAAGACAGGTTAGAAAGCAATTTTGATCAGAGAAGGTAAAAAATACCATTAGAATGAATTAAAGTGCTGAAAAGGGGATCTCTCAATGGAGAGTGTGACATTACAAAACTTTGATCCTGTATAATGAACCTTCAAAGTGTTGTTATATTGCTCTAGTCTGGGAAGAGAAATGGCCTAAACTAACTTGCTGATATAACTTAATAAGACTTTCTGAACATAGAGAAGAGACTATTCAGATAATTTAAGTTAGTTAAGCATAGTATTATATTTTTGAAGGAGCATTTTGAAACTATGACAAAAGACCTTGAGACTGTGGAGAGACACATAGAGATCATAGAGAGCACTGTTTCTTATATGAAAACATCTCAAATTGGTTTTTATTGACTACATAATATGTAATGTTCTGTGTAACAGTTCCTCTAAATGAATAGAAAGTGCATCTGATATACTATTATTCTATTATTTCAGTTGTCTAGTCAGTGTCTCAACAACTCAAGTCCTTGATGGTCATGCTATGCATGTATATCAGTTCTATACTATGAAAATGTACAAGTAATAGTAGATCAAGTCCCTATGTTAGAACATACACTGATCTCAAATGATTTTTTAAACTAAAATCAATTGGAACTAGATATACATATTGATTTACAAATAAAAAAACAGTGTGAAAATACATATATTTATAAGCAAAAATAAGAGAAACTGACACAGTTAAAGAGATTCCATAGCATCTAAGGAAAGTGATGCTGCAGTATAAAGTGAATGAAAGACTATATAAATATTCAGCCTGTCCTGAAGAACTCTGAGCTAACTATAAATGGGTAAGAATGGGTTGGTAAAAAGTATGGTATATATGGTCGTTACTAAACTGGAGCTTCTTATTGGCTAGAGAATAGTAATGATTATAAAGTACCTCAGTATTTAAGTTAATTTTATAACAATAATAATTTACTCACTCCAGTGATCACAAATGCTATCATAGATAAGGTTGGTACTTGAGTATTGTTGATCTTTCTTTCCATGTTCAATTCTACAAGTATGTATAGTAGATTGTCCATAAAATGAAAGAAGACCATAGAAAATGAAAGAATGTGAGAAGTAGTGAATCTAATGTCAAATATTAGAATTTCAATATATAAAAGTAGATACTAAACTTACTTGTCCATACTCTATTCCATGAAAGAATGTCAGAGAACATATTCTCTGTTTCAAGCAACTGATATTGCCTGTAAGCTTTACTGATGATTAATAAACCTGATAATCTCTTGTATGGGTAAGTGACAAAAATGTAAGTGGAATATAGATGTAAATGGTATATATATACACATACAAGTAGCATACAAATGTGAGTGATGTATATAGTAAATATATATATATATATGTATATGGCTGACAGTGTAATACCAGAATCATAGAGATCAATGGCATGCTCAATAAAATGTGCATGGTATTTTGCTTTGAAATAACAGATGATTCCCTGGTTGTTAGGCTAAACATGTGTGGTGAGATTGGGCACAAAGTTGATAACACATACATATATTAGTGAGTGTCTCTGGGATGATATGACCAGTAAAGTTGTCTTGGAGAAGTAAGATGTTCCACCTTTCAATTCTGAGTTTGCAGTCCCAATCAAGCAGTCACTCCTGGTACAAAGTGGCCATCATCCAAGCCTTTATGTTACTTTGATATTGAAAGCCAAGCTGGGAGCCAGTCTTATTCTTGAATGCCCATGGCTTTGGGGCTTTCCCAATAATCAATGGAAGTAGCTTTTTGGAACCATCTGTGTTTATAACAAGCAGATAGGCAAGCTGATGCTTCTTTTCCTTCACACCTGCATTTTTCTTGTCAGCAAGACCACAATCTGGAGGCATCCTGAATTACAGAACTTGTTAAATTGTCTTAAAATATAAATTAGAACATACATGTAAAATAGAGATGTTTCATCTGCATTAAAAATATTGCGCTGCTTATGGTCTGCAGCCTCAATCAGGTGCCACATGCACAGCCACTCATCTTCAATGGTATCAGATTGCACAGATGCAGCTTCACTATGCCACTTTACATTCTTCAATCCATTTCATGTCTTGAAACTAGTCAGCCAGCCTTCACTAAGGCTTAGATGTTCATCATCTGGTACACCTGCAAGATTTGCAAAGACAGTCCATTTTTGGTGAAGAACATCGCCTGTCAACAACACTCCATCAGCTATTGCCTTCAACATCTAAAGCTCCAACATCTCAGTAATCTCTAGATGCTAGGTGTTATGACTTCATCAAGAAGTCATCAAAAGGGAATGGAGAGACCCTTTGGCTGGAAGAAACCAAACCAAACAGCTGATAACAGAGCTACCTGGCAGAGAGAGGAATGCTGTAACCCTGGCAGGGGAGCTACAAGTGCCAGTAGCCTGTCGAAGGAGTGCATAGCAGATGAGGTTTTAACCCAAGTCCCAGGGGCCTACAAAGGAGAAAATGACAAGTGATCAAAGCTGGGGTTTAGCCAGCTGAGACCACTGCCTTATATATTGGCAAGGTCCATGCATGGACCAAGCTGTACACTACTATACAAGGTAAATACTATGCTACATATGGTAAGACGGTAATGACCATGGGTAGGGGATGAAAGTGTAGATGGAGATGAAGAGTGAAGATTGCTGTGAGGTGAACCCTGAGATCTGGATCTAGATCTGTGGAGATAGAATCGAAGATAAATAAGATGTGATACATGAGGAGATTAGATTGGATCAGGAGATCTAGGGATGGCATGGGAATGCTGTGGAGATCTGATGGAGGTAAGGGTTAGGGGTAGTCTAGCACATGTAACCCTAGGGGCTATGATATCATGGTGACATCAAGGGTCTGGATATATCACATGACCAGTCATGTGATCAGCCTCAAGGGGGTCATGTGACTTAAGGAGTGGGAGGAGGTAAGGAATGTGGAGAAAGAGTGAAGAGTGAAAAGTTAGGTGCATGCAGGTTATAACACTGGGTTTGATGGACATGCTTTGTCAAGTGTGAGATATGATCTTGGCTGCTCTCATACTCAGCCCATCACCTTGCTTCATCTTTTACCCATGCTGAGATTAGTGGCTGCTTGATTCTGAGATTTGGATAGACCATGTGAAAATGTTTCGCTATCTTCATTTGAATGCAGCTATTGGCATTGTGCCAGTTGAGGATTTCAATTCTTTGTTGTAGCATTGCATTTTCCTTTTTTCAGAACTGTTCTGGTAGACTGGATTTTTTGCTGGAGGCTGTAACTATCTCATCAGGAGCTGGACCTATGATAAATCTATATCATCAATATATCAAGGATAATTTTTAAAACCTCATATTTGCACTTCTTTGATGAGATACCATTTTCTGCAAGTACTTGCAACTTCTGTACAATAGCTTTATCCTGTGGATTCAATTTATCAAGGCTCTGCTCATAGTCAGATGCATTAGCCAAGATCCTAACCACCCTCTCCTTATCTATTAGATTTCCTTCACCATCAAGCCAGTTTTCATCAACCTCAGAAAGGGGTTGACTAGCCATTAAGTTGGCTTCTAGTTTGACTTTTTGGTCATGAATTTGGTCATGAAGTTTTGCCAAGCCCTTCTTTAGCAACTCAACAGGTGGTTTCATGAGCAATGAGACATTGTAACTGATGTTTTAGGTCACAGTTACCATCTTGGGAGATTTTTTTAACACAGATTACATAAATGAATTCCTAATATGGTATAATTGTATGTGTTATCATGATAATTAATTCATATGGGTTATTGATATGAGAGAGTATGGGTTATGGGTGCAAAATCCCTGCAAACCAACTTCAGAAATGAAAAAAGTATGTATGTGTTACACATTACAGAGTATGGGTTATAGGGCATATGGGTTATCTCAGAGTCGACTGTAGTGTCATGGGTGTAGGTAGCAAAATTGTAGGATCAGAAGGTGGTTCACAACACCTAACACATGTGCAACTCAAGTCATTCATACTAGTCTGGTTCCTTCATACTTAAAATCAGCCAAGGCTGTTGATCTAGTATGTTAATGTGGTGGGAATTCAACAGAGTCATGTACACATGAACAGGGTACAGGGTGAAAAGGCTAAGGATAGCATGTGTTGAACAGGACCCTAGTAGCTACAGAGGATGGCTAATAGGACTCACATAGAGGGGTTTAAGGACATTGGGATGGTCTAAACTGGTGGTTATGTGTCAAGAGACTTATTTAAACTCAGTAGTCTGAGTGTGAACTGTAGGTACATGATTATCTAAGACTACCATAATAGGTAACTAAGTGTGTACTACAGTAAAAGGGTAGTGAA
>JBBPKS010000076.1:0-25433 GCA_038089355.1 Pulveroboletus ridleyi | reverse complement strand
TGGGCAAGGATGGCAAACTCCTCCCCAAGGAGCGACAGTGCCGTCTAAAGCTCGGCTTGTGCCTCTTCTGCGGCCTCGCTGGACACTCTGCAAAAGAATGTCCAAAGAGCACCTCCAGGGCTGCAAAGGCTCGAGCAGCTGCGACAACTCCTGCTCCAACCTCCGGCTCCGCTTCCTCAAAGGCGAAAAAATAGAGTGCGACTCCCCTACAGCACAGGTTGGGAGTCGTGTTGAGCCCGACAACTGTGCTCCTCCGACACTCCGTTTCAATGTGTCCTCTCTTTCAGATCTGAATTCCCTCCATCCTATAGTTTCCCTCCCCAATTTCTCTATCTCCAATGTACCATTACTTGTAGATTCCGGTTCCACCCATTGTTTTATAGATTCTGCCTTTGTAGATAAAAATAAGCTACCTACATACCCTGTTCCTATGCTCTCACTCCGCCTTTTTGACGGCTCCTCCGCTTCCTCCATTTCTTCCGCTATAAACCTCTGTTTGTCCTTCGCTTCAGGAGCTTCCACCTCTGAAACATTTTATGTTACCTCGTTGGATCTCTCGTGTCGTATAGTTCTCGGACATTGCTGGCTCGCCCGTTGCAATCCGTTGATTGATTGGGCTATGAACAGCATCTCATTCCAAACTGACCCCACAGGCTTGCCAACCCTGACATCGCCCTCCATCCCTCTGGAGTCAAGCTCCAATGCTTCTCCGACTCCTCTGTGCGAACCTTCACCGGAACCCCTGGATTTTCCCACAGCACCTGGACTTTGGTCTCCTCCGGTCTCCTTCATCAATGCTGCCGCCTTTCACCAGGCCTGCAAGCTTGAAGGATCGACACCCTTTGCCATCTCCCTCCGTTCCATCTGCAGTCACAGTGCTACGTGCGTCGACGCTCTGCCCAAAGAGCCTCTGGACCTGTCAAAGGTTCCTCTGGAGTACCACGAATTTGTGGATGTCTTCAGTAAGGGCAAGGCTGACACCTTGCCTCCACACAGGCTATTCAACCTGAAGATCGAACTTGAGGAAGGCGCTGAACCTCCCATCAGTCACCTCTACTCCATTTCGCCCTCCAAACAGGGAGCCCTTCGGGACTTCCTCGATGAACATCTCCGGATTGGCTTCATCTGCCAATCCTCCTCCCCTCACGCCACACCCATCCTCTTTGTCCGAAAGAAAGACAGTTCACTCCGATTATGCATCAATTTCTGAGGCCTGAACAAGATCACGAAAAAGGACCGTTACCCTCTCCCATGCACCTCAGACCTCCTTGAGGCTCTGAGTGGAGCTAAGATTTATACAAAGCTCGACCTCCGGCATGCATACCATCTGGTCCGTGTTGCCGACAGAGATGAGTGGAAGACATTGTTCTGAATGCGCTACGGTTCCTTCGAGTGGTTAGTAATGCCATTTGGACTTACAAATGCCCCCGCCGCCTTCCAGCGATTTGTCAACAGCATCTTTGCTGATATGCTGGATGTCAGCATGGTGGTGTATCTTGACAACATCCTCATCTACTCCGCTGACCCCACCTCACATTGGAAGCATGTCTGAGAAGTCCTCCGGCACCTCCGCATTAACGGACTTTATTGCAAACCCGAGAAATGCGAATGGCACAGCAACACCGTCGAATACCTCGGATACATTCTCTCGCCCTCCGGTCTCTCCATGGCCAAAGATAAGATCCAAACGATATTAGATTGGCCGGAACCCCGGAAAGTCAAGGACATCCAGTCCTTCCTAGGATTCACCAACTTCTACCACTGCTTTATCCACAGCTACTCCGATATCGTGGTTCCGCTGACCCAACTCACCCGTAAGGGTGCCCCTTGGAACTTCTCCGAAAATTGTCATAGGTCCTTCCAACGCCTTAAGGATGCGTTTACCACAGCTCCAGTGCTTGCACACTGGAACCCCGACGCTCCGATTACGGTTGAGACTGATGCCTCTGACTATGCCATCGCCGGTATTCTCTCCATAAACTCCAAAAATGACCTCCATCCCATCACATTCTACTTCCGTACCCTCACTGGGGCAGAGTTGAACTATGACACCCACGACAAGGAGTTACTAGCGATCTTCGAGGCCTTCTTCTCATGGCGACATTTCCTGGAGGGTTCCACCCACCCCGTCGATGTAGTCACAGATCACAAGAACCTGGAGTACTTCTCCACCACAAAGCTCCTGATGCGCTGCCAGGCCCGATGGTCAGAATTCCTCTGCCAATTCAATATGGCAGTCCAATATCGCCCCAGTAAGCTCAGAGCTAAGCCTGACACACTGACTAGACGCTGGGATGTCTACCCCAAAGAGGGGGATAGGGACTTCGCTTATGTCAACCCCAACAATCTCCGGCCCATCTTCACCTCGGAGCAACTCGCAACGTCCTTGCAAGCCATGCTCCTAGAGACTCCATTACTCTGGGCCTCCGTCCTACTCAACACCAAACAAGTCCACTCTGATATCCTTTCCTCTCTCCCTGCTGACCCAGTCGCGTCACCCCTCCTCTCTTCCAAGTCGTTAGATGACCTGAGATGGTCTGTAAGCCCCAAAGGCTTCCTCCTAAGGGACAAATGCATCTACGTTCCTGATGCTGCCAACCTCCGACTCCGACTTCTCTGGACCTTCCATGATCATCCTACCACAGGCCACTTCAGACAGAACCATACATTAGAGTTGATCCGTCGTGAATACACCTGGCCAGGCATTCGGACATTCGTCAAGGACTATGTGTCCTCCTGTACGATATGCTCCCGAGCCAAGGTCCCCCGACATCGCCCATACGGTCTCCTGAAGCAGCTCCCAGTCCCGGAGAAACCATGGAACTCCATATCCATGGATTTCATCGAGCAGCTCCTGCCTTCCTCCGGCTTCACTGCCATCCTCGTCATCGTAGATCGGTTATCGAAGCAAGTTATCTTCGTTCCGACTCACAACACCATCACCTCCGCTGAGCTAGCTAAGCTGTTCCTCCTCCATGTCTTCTCGAAACACGGAGTTCCCTCCCATGTCACCTCTGACCGGGGCTCCGAGTTCATGTCGCACTTCTTCCGGTCACTAGGTAAAGCTCTCGACATGTGCTTACACTTCACTTCGGGGTACCACCCTGAAGGCGATGGTCAGACAGAGCGTGCTAATCAGACTCTCGAGCAATACCTCCGGATTTACTGCAACTACCAGCAAGACAACTGGTCAGAACTCCTTCTGCTCACGGAGTTCTCTTACAACAATGCACCCAGTGCTACTACCAGCATATCTCCCTTCTTTGCCAACAAGGGCTACCACCCGAACCTCTCCATCAACTCCGATACCACTCTCACCTCCTCCATGGCCCAGTCCTACATCACGGACTTGGACCAACTCCATGAATTTCTCCGATCAGAGATGCTGGAGGCGCAGAAGCGCTACCAAGGACCAGCAGATGTGAGAAGATCTCCGGCTCCAAACTTCGCTATCAGAGATCAGATATACCTTAAAGCGAAATACCTCCGTTCCACAAGACCTTCAAAGAAACTCTCCGAAAGATATTTAGGACCTTTCACTATTATTGCTAAGCCAGGTTCACACTCCTTTACCTTACGATTACCTGACTCTATGAAATCTGTACACCCAGTCTTTCATGTCTCACAGTTAGAACCCTCCACTCCGAACTCCATCCCAAACCGTGTCCAACCTCCACCACCTCCGATCGAGGTTGATGGAGAGCCCGAGTATGAGATCGCGGAGATCCTAGACTCCAAGATCGATTGGAGAAGGCGCCACTGCCAACTCCTGTACTTGGTGCATTGGCTCAGATATGAGGGAACTGATGACAAGACTTCTTGGTTATTAGCTACAGAGTTAGGTCACGCTTCAGACTTAGTCTCAGACTTCCACCGGAGGTACCTGGACAAGTCCGGACCACTTCCTCCTTGAGTACTTACTCTGTTTTCATTTCCTTCCCTTCTTGCTCACTCCTTATTCCGATTCGGACTTCGCTCATTTACAAAAAGAAAAGAGAAAACAAAATTATACTGTCTACTCGGCCTCCAGTTCCTCCGGGGCCGCCTCCATCTCCATCTCCACCTCTGCCTCTGCTTCTACCTCCTCTGCCCCCTCCGTCTGCACCTCCATCTGCACCCTCTCCACCTCCGGGGCCCTCCTTGTCTGTGTCCCCACCTCCTCAAACGCACGCCCTCTCACCTGGAGCCCTGCATTCTCCCTCTGGGGCTCCCTCAGCTCCTCCCATAACCCGCCCACATCCTCCCGCAGGAGCGAAAAGCTCCCTGTGATGGAGCCAAGCGACCCTGTGGCCTTCGTGAGAAGGGCCATGAGGGCACCTGGGGTGGGGTATGGAGGGGCCGGTATCACGACCTTCACCCGGGCCTTCTTACAGGGTGCCAGGCGGTCTTCCTCATCCTCTTAGCCTGCCCTCTCATGGTCCTCCGGGGCCTCCTTCCTCTTGCAGATGAGGTGGCCGTGCGCGCATGCATGGCACAACCTCCCCTTCGACCCCTGTTGTGGGGGCCGACATTCTTCACCCTGTTACATGCACCAGGCACACAGGGACCACCCAGGGTTGGTGGCCTCATGCCCCCTCTTCGGGACCCGGTCCGACGTCAATGGCTCGCCCCCATTGTTCTCGTCCTCAATCGGGAATTCAATGGCCTTGTCCTACGGACCTCCGTTAATCACGTCTGAGACCCGATGGATGGGCCACGTACCTGGTTGCGCCCTGTCGCCCTCACCTTACCCTTCTCCTTGGCTTGCACCGCCTCCTGCTCCTCCTTCGCCTTCCTGAGGCACTCTTCCTGGATCACCTTGGCGCGCTTCTCCACTGCCTTCTTGTGCTCATCGTGCTCACGTTCGAGTCGCTTGGCTTCCTCTTTGTGTTCACGCTCCTCATGCGCAACTCACTCTGCCTCTTCCTTGGTGTGACGCTCTTCCGTGGCCTTCTCCTCTTCACATTGATGCTGCATTGCCTGTAGTTGCAATGTGAGCAGCTCGATCTCGTGGTCAAGGGAGGGGCGGTGGGGGCGGGCATGGTTTGGTGATGGTCATAGATCGTAGGTAGAAGACAAGACCACGTTACGCAAAATGTGACTTGTGGTTCATTTCAAACTCTGACTTGTGGACATCACATGACCTCCACTCGGTCCCTTCTCTGGTCCAAACTTAGCCGGCCTCGAGGGCTCGGCCTTAATAGGGGGGCACTGTCATATCCGCTCCGATCTCTGATCTCCGGACCCTTCACTCCTTCTCTGTTCCTCTGTAATCTGGATTTCGTTCTTTCATATCGGACCCCATTCTCCTAGTATCGGACTTCTCTCGCTTTCCTTATTTAGTATTCCCTTTATACCTTTGACCCTCCATTCTCTAGTTACGACCCTTAGCATCATCCCTTAGACCCTTTGCCACACCATATGTTCTCCCTACATATGTTCCCCATCTCCACATGCTTTCCTCTTACCCAACGTACCTTACCATACACTCCTCCATTCCTCCATCCAAACTCCAGACTGGACCTCAGTATATAAGCTTCCTGTACTCCGTTTCTGTACCTTAGTACAAATATCAAACCAGTCACCTCCTGTCTCTTGTCCGACTCCCTCCTCTCTCCTCTCTCTCCCTCTCTCCTACAAAATACAAGGACAGAGCCTAGGCAAGGGCACGACACATAAGTCCTGCACCAACGTCCTCCTAGGTACCCCCTTGCCGCTCCGAACTCTGTTCGTCCCTTCACGAATTTCATACACTAATCCTCGGACCTCTGATCGGACTTGAGTCCAGAGGAACCGGACTTGACAACTACAAATGCCGATGGCTTGAAGAAATTACTGCCACTTATCATTGGGAAGGCTCACAAACTGCATGCATTCAAGGGTAAAACAGGCTCACAGCATGGATATTACTACCAGGCCAATGCGAAGGCATGGATGACAGCCGCTATCTACCAGGAATGGCTTTTGGATTGGGACCAGAAGCTAAGAGACGAGGGTTGTAAGGTTCTTCTTTTGCAGGACAACTTTTCGGGACACATGGTTCTGGACACTCTTACCCATATCGAGGTCATTAACTTTGTGCCCAACCTAACCTCTCACGTCCAGCCCAACGATTAGGGCATTATCCATTGCTTCAAGGCTCACTATCACATGGAATTCATCAATCGCACTCTTGATCTCTATCAGGACAATATCACACTGTCTAGAATCTATGAAATCAACCAACTGGAAGCAATGGAACTTGCTGACGACGTGTGGGGCAAGGTCGATGTCATGACAATCTATAACTGCTGGTGTAAGGCCAGTATCCTGCCGGACACCATCACCAATGCCAATAATCCGTCCATCCCTGTTTCCTCATTATTGAATGGCACTGGATCACATAACCCTACTGCCCCCACTGAGCCTGTGTCTGCCGAGAGCATTCTTAACGATACCCTGGATGGCTTGGAAGCGACTGGTATCCTTCAACATGCGAACCGGATGAATGTTTCTGAGCTTGTCAACTCAGATGAGAAGGCACACAATCTTTTTGACACAATGGATGAAGATATTTGCTGGTCTGTCTTGGAGGCATGTGCTGCACAGGAAATAAGTGAGGCCGATGAGAAGGTTGATCCAAGGCCACATTGCACACGAAAGGAGATGCTTGAGGCTGTTTGTGTGTTGGAGGATGTTGTTGATGAGTTAGATGATGAGTTTGCACAAAGCTGCTGATGTATGTTGCGCTCATTGAAACAGAGGACCCAGGTTGCTGCGATGCAAAACATGGTGAACAGGAAGCTTACTGATTATTTTACACGTACTTAGCCTCGTGCTACTCTATATGTCATCATTGTCAAGTACCAGCCTCAACCTCCGAATAACAGATACTCTCTTATAACGAATACTTTTGGGCATATCCTAAGAGGTATCGGTTATGTGGGAGTCAACTGTAGTAATAAAGTAAAGTAAAACTGGTACTCACCTTAGCCACTGCCCAAGGAGTAGCAGGAATGACTGAGGAGAGCTCAGGAGTGAAAGGGAATATATATATAAGGTAGGCAAAGATGCGTATCAGGAACAACACAAACAACTCAAGATGAGAAGTAAGTGAGGCCAAAACTATGGATAGACTAAGGTGCGGCAATGGGCACACATGCAGAGAATAAGCCACAGTGATGAGAATTCCAAGAACGAAGGCTAATACAGGATATGTACTACTTATATAGGTAAGGTTAACCCTAATGCCTGTTAAGCCCTAAGCAACAATCGAGATCTGGTTAAGATCCGAGTGAAGCCCTTGACCTGGTATTGCTAATGGATCAACGATCTATGGATATAAATAGGTTAATGCGATCGGTCTACGATCAGGTATGAAATATAAGTAAGCTGATTAGTAAGCGGCTGATAAATAGAATGGAATGACGTAGCGTGACGTCATAAATATGGAATATCATCAGAGGTCGTGTCAATAGGCTGGACCTTGACGTAGATGGAATGGAATGAGCAAATGAGGGTAGCCTAGACCCGAATTAGTGAAATGGTGAAGGAAAGGCTAAAGTAAATGGTGGATTAGGGGATTGGGATTAAGATAAGACGTGAATATCGTAATGTAGACGTCAAGAAATCGTGATTCTGACAATGCGAGCACAAAGTCTGATCAACTCCAAAGTGAAACAAGCAATCTCCATAAGGGAATAGTGAAGGGGGAGAGGAAACAGCACAAAGTTATGGAATGAGAATGAAGTGAAGATAGGGTAAAGAGATGATATAAGAAGTGCATACTGATATGCCATTGGACACAAGTCTGGCCCTCCTATCTATCTCTGACTGTTCTATAGGACATTGGTAACTCCTATGTAGGAGTTATAGGAGTTCATCTGGAACTTCGTTAAGAAACCTTGGAGTTGGACAGAAGGGTCTGGAGGAGATCAGAGTTGTCATCTCTAACATCCCTCATGTTTCTCCTTTGGCACTAGTGCATATGCAAGATACCCAAAAGGTCAGAACAAGTTCGGGTCTGTCATATCCATCCCAGCCCCTGTCAACTCCGGCCTCCAAACCCCTACTCCGGACCTCTTCACTCGGACTTTATTGCTTTCGTATCAGATACCATTCCCTTAGCATCTCTCTACTCCCCTCCTACAAAATACAAGGACAGAGCCTAGGCAAGGGCACGACATATAAGTCCTGTGCCAACATCCTCCTAGGTACCCCCTTGCCGCTCTAAACTCCATTCATCCCCTCATGAACTTTGTATACTAACTCTCCGACCTCTGATCAGACTTGAGTCTGGAGGACCTGGACTTGACAGGATCAACCTTTCAATCGAACAGGAGTTGGTATGGAACTCCTCCATGAAGAGTGGAGCAAGGACTTTGTGCAGTGACATATGCTGTAGTAGACATGGCATCAGCCCAAAACAACTTTGAGAGGTGAGAATCTTCGAGCATGGTGTTCACAAGCATTGATAAGGTCTGATTCATCTGCTTCACAAGTCTGTTTTCCTCAGGAGTATAGGGTGTGGAGATTTCCTGTGCTGTTCCATCAGCTTGGAGTTGTTGGCAGAACTCCAAACCAGAGTATTCTCCTCCTCCATCAGTTTGAAGAAATTGGGTATGCATGTCTGAAAACTCCTCCATTTCAATTTCCTCTTTGAAAAAGTTTCAGACATCCATTTTAGGTCATCAGGACATCACTTTTCTTCTTCAGGAAGTAGATCCATGGGAACCAAGAGAAGTCATCTATGATAAGGAGCCAGTACTTGTGGCCTTCTCAGGATTGCAGGGATATTGGACCTCCAACATTGGAGTAAATGATTTGGAGTAGCCTAGATGCCCAGATGGTATTTTGGGACTCAAAGGGAAGTTTCTTCATCTTTCTGAGTGTACAGGGTTCGCAAAACGTTGGAGTTCTGGAGATGTCATCTATGCCCTTCAGTTAGCCTTGTTGGACCATCTGTTCAATCTGTGAGTGTGCAATATGTTCCATGCGTTGGTAGAATATATTTATACCCATTGAGACAAGTCTGGACCCAGGACATGCCTTTGGCCAGACTTCTACATGGTAAAGTCCTTGGATGTGATGTGCAGTCATGATGGTCTCTAGTCCTTTTTGGACAGAGCAGGTGGAGGAGTTTGCTGGGAACAAAGTGGATAGCCCTCTGGAGGCTAGCTTGTTTATGGAGATTAGAAACAGTCAGAACTCCAGTACCAATAGTATGTTACTTAGGGTTACTTCATAGGTTTCTCATTTTACAACAAAGTGGAGTATGATGCTTCCAATCCCAGTGGCAAGGGTAGTTGAATTGTTTCCTAGGGCTATTTGGTGTGAAGTTTGGAGTGGAGAGTATGTATGGAACCGTGAGTGATGTGGGACCATATGTGAGGTAGCTCCAGAGTCAATGATGATTTTGTCCATCTAGTTCAGACAACAGGTAGGCCTGAATGTGGTTGATTAGGGATTTGGATACAGACACTTTAGCTATATTTGCTTGTTCTGAAGCTCTGGAATTTTACTCTGGGGGATCCTCCAATGTGTTTGCCTTCTCCTTTCCCTTTCTTCTTTCTTCTTTACAAAGTTCCTTTACCCACTCCTGGTATGCCCAGCAGTCATTGGAGTTGTGTCCAGAGTGTTGGTGGTGGTCACACCAGCATGGGGAACCACTTTGGCAATTGCTTCTTTTGTTGAAAGCTTTATGCACTGCCTTGGAGGACTTTGGAGGGTTCAGGTGAGCTTCTTCAGAGATGACTCTTGTCTCAACAGTATCGAAAGTGAGTTTGCTTTCCTCCACTATGTTGATGATAGAGGAGGTAAGGGAGCTCCACTCCGAAGTTTTTGGGAGGGAGTTGAGGAGAATAAAGGCAAGGACTTTCAAGTCAACTCTGAACTTCATTCTAGCTAGTCAGGTCTCCAATGTCTGGATGGAGGCAATGTAGTCAGAGACAGAGGAGGTGCCATCCCAGGAGAAGTTGAAGAGTTGGTGGTACAAGTCAAAGGCAGAGGCAAGGTTGGATGCTTTGTGGAGATTTAGGAGGGCATTGAAGAGCATTTGGCAGTAGTGTATGCCTGCGTCTTAAGTAGGAGTGCGTCAGAGATGCAGTCCTGGATTATTTCATGTGCCTTTTCATCTTGTTTCATCCATTTTCAGATTTCCTTGGAGAAAAGTGCTGGAGATGTGTGGGAGGTCAGAGATCTGTCAGTGCCAAGGGTGACACCTAGGACTTTTTTCCAACAGAGTTTTGCTGTGATTCAGAGCTTCCATATTTGGAAGTTTAAGGTTCCTGTTAGGACTAGGCAGCTTATGGTATCAGATGTTGTTGATTCTGACATGGTGCTGGCTAAGTGATTTAGCAAGGAGTATAGACCCTAGAGGTAGGGTTGTGGAAGTGATCCAGAGTAGGCCAGAGGGTGCAGGAAAAAATCCACAGAGGTAGCGAGAGCTACTGTGAATCATTTGACAGGTATCTGGATTGCTAGAGTGTGCTAGCAGGGCTCATAACCTGTGAAAAAGGGCAGTAATTGCCTACTCAGCTGCTGCCCAAGGAGTAGCAGGAACAACTATATTCACCTAAGTAAAAGGGCAATAATTGCCCACTACACTAATTAACAACAGTAATAAGGTAAAGCAAAACTGGAACTCACCTCAGCCACTGCCCAAGGAGTAGCAGGAATGACTGAGGGGAGCCCAGGAGCGAAAGGAAATATATATATGAAGTAGGTGCAGATGCAAGCATGAAGTCCAATCAACTCTGAAGCAAAACAAGCGATCTCCATAAGAAAATGGTGAAGGGGGAAGGGAAATAGCATGAAGTTATGAAATAGGGGCAAAGCGAAGATAGGGTAAGGAAATGACATAAGAAGTGTGTACTGATATGGCATTAGACACAAGTCCAACCTTTCTATCCATCTCTGGCTGCTCCTGTAGGACATTGGTAACTCCTATGTAGGAGCTATAGAAGTTTGTTCAGGAATTCATTAGTGAACTTCGGAGTTGGACAGGAAAGCCTGGAGAAGTTTGGAGTTGTCATCTCTAACACATTTCAGAGTCTATCAACCCACCTGCAGTTATTCCCATCAACCAAGGGCTAGCAAATATTTCTTGTGGCATACTTCCACCACCACCTCTGTTGCTGTGATGTCCTGATATCAGGATTCCCTCTGCCATATGGGAGTCACCTGACAACCCATCAGGAGCTCTGCAGAACTCTTATGCAGAAGGATCACAGAATGTACTCAGGTACAATCCAAATCACAAGGTGTATGCTGCAGAGCACAACTATTGGGCACAGCATGCATATGGAACCCTACCAGTAGAGACAATTACATTGTCAATAACTGCTTTATATGAGACTGAAAAGCAGGGTCATCAATGCAGCACTCCATTTGGTGTAAGTAAATATTTCACTCACAAGTTGGTGTCAGAACCACGATTTTCTCAATGTCTACATTATGATATTCACACCTTATCTTAATCCCATTTCCTTAATCCATCGCTTACCTTAGCATTCCCTTCACCATTTCACTAATTCGGGTCTAGGCTACCCTCATTTGCTCATTCCATTCCATCTACGTCAAGGTCTAGCCTATTGACACGACCTCTGACGATATTCCATATTTAAGACGTCACGCTATGTCATTCCATTCTATTTATCAGCTGCTTACTAATCGGCTTACTTCTATTTCATATCCGATCGTAGACCGATCACATTAACCTATTTATATCCATAGATCGTTGATCTGTTAGCAATACCGGGTCAAGGGCTTCGCTTGGATCTTAACCAGATCTCGATCGTTGCTTAGGGCTTAACAGGCATTAGGGTTACGTATACCTATATAAGTAGTACACATCCTGTAATTAGCCTTTGTTCTTGGAATTCTCATTGCTATGGCTTATTCTCTGCGTGTGTGCCTATTGCCGCACCTTAGTCTATTCCATGGTTTCAGCCTCACTTACTTCTCACTTTGAGTTGTTTGTGTTGTTCCTGATAGTTGGTATACTAATCATTCTATTGTAGAACATTTGTGAAGTTGTCAAAGACATTGATGTTTGTCTTACCACCCCAGAGCTTAGGGTCCTGGCCCTCTCCACCCTTCTGCCATATATACAAGCCTTCTGCCCCAAGTTTCCTTGGCAGACTGATGAATTCATTGTGCATGATAAGGTCTGGGTGGACCTTGCAAAGTATTCTAATCCATACCACCCTTACTTTTACAATAGTTGTTTCCCTGCTAATAACTGAAAGGGACCAAAGGGCAGGGGCTTCAGGACTAAGATTTTCAGTCTCAATGTCATTGTTCCACAGGCACAATGATTGGAATACAAGGCATTCAAGGAGGCATTGGACAGCAAGCACATGTGCTCACCTTCTCCAGGACCTTCTAATCATCAGCACTCACCTAGTCCCCAATGTTCTCAGGCCTCCTGCACCTCTGCTACATTGTGCACATGCTCGCCTTCTCCAGATCCTTTGAATCATTGATGCTCACTTAGCCTCCAACTGTCTCAGGCCTTTTGCACCCCCTCACCTACACCAGGACTGCAAGGATCTGATGGCTCCAGCAACCCTCCTCCTACTCCATCTAACTGGCTCTTTTTGTATGAATGAGGTAACCCCATGCTTCACATTGACAAGGTAAGCACTAACATATACTCAGTTCCCAATGCTTATCATGATGCAGGTGGTGCCTACTAACAACTTGGCAAGCATCTTGAGCATCACACCAGAATTGCCAGCAATGAGGTAACTAGCACCTCCCCCTGATATTCCCTCACCCAACCCAAAGGATATCAAGGAAGCTTTGAAGTCTGGGGGGGCAGCATCACTAAATTTCAAGCAAAGTAAGTTATTCTCTTGGATTGTCATAAATTGGCTAATAGGCATCAAGTTTTGAAACAGACAACACAGCTCATCAACTTTCACCCAATCCCCACATTTCCATTCACTCAGATTGTGATACCTGAGTATTGTTCATTCAACATCAACAAAGCAGACCTGTACCCTGGTCAAATTAGAGTTGAGCAAAGTCCCAGGTTGCTTATCAGAGTTGGTGGGTTCAAAACAATGCAAGTTGCACAACTGATCCTTTCATCTCCTCCAAACTTCAGGCTCAGCTTGTGATCTGGTCAGAGTGTGGTGGCAAAGCATCCATACATTAGACAAGAGAATCTGGAAGGCAAACCTCCATTTCCCCATTACAAAATATCTGACAAACTCAACTTGCTTTTCTGTGAGGCAAACATGTTGTACTGGGCCAAGGCCCTGCTGAACATGACCTATAACTTCATCAACCATGCCCTTGCCACTAGTGACATACCCCTGGATTTGACATTCCCCACTTATGCTTTGTTGAGGCTGGTCTTGCTCTCAGCTATTCCAATACCTCAGGTGGGGGTGGGTCCTGATCAATGAGCCACAAGGTGGGCTCTGTCTCTATGGCTTACCTCATAGAAGAGCTAATCCCTGATGCCAAATTGTTTGTCAAGTTCATACACAACAGGACATATCTCCCCCTTGTTGAATCCAATGAATCAGAATATGATGTCACTGAGTTCTTAGCATTTACACAACATGTTCAGTACATCAAGACTGGTGGGTTGGCATATATATCAGACTATCAAGGTAACACTATCTCAGAAACTATATTACTTTTGCATTGCTAACATAGTCATTAGGCAATACTTCCCTCTTGATGGATCCACAAATCCTTACTCATTCATAAGTCCTGCCTCAATACTATCCATGACTGACTAATCTGAGTGATCATGTTGTAGTTCTGTTGGTGAAGGGACAAACATGATTTCCAATGGGAACCTGGAGAAGGGGGTAGAGAGGTTCAAGGACAAGCATGTTTGCAACAGGTATGTATTGCAGATGGCCTGGGTTTGACTTGGCCAATTTTCCCACTTCTACAGACAATGTGTTCTCTTGAGTCATGTGCTTTGTAACAGTGACTCAGTGACTCTAGAATCTGCCTTGTTGCTTGTTGCTCCTGGCCCAGAGAGCAGCCACATTGGCTTTGTAATACTTCAGAAATTGTGCTGTCTAGGGTCTTGCAGTACAATCTGCCCTAATTAAGTATCCCATGTGAGCATGGTTTGATCCAGGAGAGCACAGTTGTCCTGTTTTCCACAGTTGTCCTGCCTTCCATATATTACAACTATTTCGGAAATTCTTGTGCAAGTGCACAAACATGCACAAAAAATAAAAAAATTTGAAAAATTCAGACAGGCCTCACTGACCTCACCAGCAGCGTCGTCACACCACAAGACCACTACCCAGACCTGTGCAGCCTCAATGGTCTATCATAAAATCAGTGCTGACATGAAGCAATGTGCGCTAAAGCTGCTTGAGCAGGGCTGGGGCATGGAAGATGTGACTGAGGCACTAGGTGTGTCAAGCCACAGTGTCAACTGTTGGGCCAACAACTATGATGAACATGGTCAAGTTGATCCACTCTCCATACTTTGTGGATGGCCCTGATTACTTAATGCCACAGTCCTCAATAAACTACATGATCTCATTCATGAAACACTCTCACTCTTCCTTGATGAGATTGGTGACTGGCTCACAATCTACCATGATCAGCCCATCTCTACAGCTGCCTTGCATAACAATTTGCATGATATTGGACTGTGGCTTAAAGTTCTCAAATGCACTGCCACCCAGCATGACAAAGTTGCTTGGATGCAGTGGCACTGCAAGATGCTCTTGACCTATGGACCACAACAACTTGTCTTTGTTGATGAGTCCAATAAGGATGGTCGAACAATTGCTTGACACTATGGCTGTGCACCTTTAGGTGAGAAAGCAGTTGAGTCTACACCATTGAAGCATGGAGAACGTTGGTCCATTATCCCTGTACTTACTATTGATGGCTATATTGCACTTCGTGCAATCAATAGCTCTGTCAATGGTGAAGACTTTCTTGATTTCATTGTAAATGATGTAGTAAGTGAGTCTTGACCTTTACTTGCAAAAAATTCTTTGTTTATGATATATTTCCTAAAATGGGCCAGTTTCCTCAGCCCAATAGTGTCTTGGTGATGGACAATGCATCTATTCATAAAAGTCAAGCATTACAGGAATCGGTTAAAGGGTCAGGTACAGTATAATGATATTGATGAATTTGATGAGCTCATCATTCTGTGTTTGATTCTAGGCTGTCATCTTGTATTTCTCCCACCCTATTCTCCAGATTTCAACCCTATAGAGGAAAGCTTCAATGTTGGTAAGTTATAGACATACTTTAATATGAATTCCTTGTTTATTTTCTGGTAGTGAAAGCTGCTCTCCAGTGTAATTGGCAAAGACTAGAAAATAGTGAGACTTCACTTGATGATCTTATCATGGTCTGTATGGATGCTGTGACATCTGAGAAAGCACATGGTTGGTATAGAGATTCAGATTATCATTGATAATGTCAATTGCTGGTATTGTAGAACTATAGAGAACCTATAGTATATGATACACAGGTTCTATTGTATAGTGAGGTAAATCAAAGGTTGAAAAGTGTATAGAAACCCAAGGAATCAGATGGAATAATGTGCTAACTGAGCTAATGGATCAGTGGGTGAATGGCAAAACAGGAGTGAGGAGTAAGTATAGAAAGTGAAGGAACAATTGGTCAGGTGATGCAAGGAAATATGAGCTTAGCATAATGAGAACTAAGCAAGGAGAGATAAGTCCAAAGAGGGAAGAAACAAGGGAAACAAAGGAAATGTAAGAATAAATCATAACAAGTATAATAAAAGAATGGAATTGAAATTAGTGGCGCTCAGCTCTCATCAATAACTTATACTTCTTCTCAGCCCGAAGAACTGATTCCACTCACATGGATGAAATCCAGCATCCTTAACATTCTCTTTGGTGATCTCCTGAAGCTTATCACCCACCTGATATCCTAGCTTCTCCAATCCATCACACTCATGGTCTTCAAGCCCAGTCTTGTCACAAAACTCATCAAGGCTGCAAAACTCCATGATAGGAGAAGACATAACATGGGGAGCAGATGAAGTAGAGGCCACTGGAGGTGCTGCTGGGTATGGCATTCCATACATAGCCCATGGAGAGGAGGGTATACTAAAGGGTCCTACAGGATATGGGTAAAAAGGAGAGGGAGAGGGCTGACTAGGCATTAAAGGTGATGGTACAGGAGAACCTTGTGATAAAGTCATTGGTGCTGCCAGATGTGTTGAATTCTGTTTGATGGTCTGATCCTTCCTAAAGAATAATGAACCAATAGGAGGAGAGGCAAGATCTGTTTGTTTACACAGCTTTTTAAGATTTGAGTTAGTATTAATTATATATATAGTTGATAAAACATACCATTGCCAAAGCCCACACTTTGAGACACCTCTCTGTAAGTTCAAAATGCCAATCAGCTGGGGCATAATGAAGGCAACGTAGTTGTGGGTGAAGGTCACACAGACCCTCAGGATATGTATCCTGAAGCTTTTGTACATATGGAGCAAGCTTATCATCAACTGAAAGCTAGAAAATACTATTGAGAGTAAAAGCTCAAAATATAAAGAGTATCTTACACTTTTCTTGGACATAGATATGTCTCCCTCAGGTTTTGAATTCTCATAAGCAGGCTCAACAAGCTGGGTTGCTTTCATGGCCCAGGGCTATATACAGGAAAATTAGTTTCATAATCTAACTTGATTGAATCACATACAGGAAGTTTTTCCTTACCTGTTGTTAGCTTTGCCATTTTGATAAACAGACTGCCAGAAGCATGCAACGGAGAGGCCTGCATATGGGAAAGCATGTACTTATATCCTTCCTTATTGATTAGCGGCAGTGAGTTGGACTTCATCACCCAAGTAGCACAGAATCACCACAGCATTGTCTCAGTGACTAAGCAGGCATCTGAGGTAGCATGAACTTGGGATGCGAGAAATGGGAGAAACTCATCCCATGAGAGCTTGAAGAATAGTGTACATGGTCCAAAAATAAATGGAGGCTGTTCCTGATACTTGACAATGCCATTGCAACCTTTTGTGGCTATAGGGTTGGCCTGAACTTCAATGAAGAGCAGGCAGCCAGTGAGTGGTAGTGGCTATGCAGTTGGCAGCATCAAGGGCTTCCTCAGGCAACCATGGCTCTTCTTTGGGGTGGGACCATGTGAGGTACCAGGCAATACTGGCCTGGTGTTAACATCAGAACCTGCTCTATGGTGGCTGCGCTTCAGGTTTGTGGACTCACACTGTGCAATCTCTTTAGAGTCTGATGGCACGTTGTGCCACTTGTGAGCTGCCAGAATACGTATCTTGAGAGATTTTGACTTTTGGGAAGCTATTTCCTCTGCTGGGATTCAACATGAATAAGCCAGTGAGTAGGGATTAGGATAGTGATTGCAAATAAAGATAAAACTTGCCAAGAGTAGCCAAGATCTTGTCATCTGTGGACTCCTCAAGCTCATTAAACTTGTTAGCACTTGCAACACCCTGAGATGGGTTTGAAAATGTAACCACAGCCTCTTTGAATGTTGCTTCTGCGTCCAAATTGGCATTAGAGGCATAATCTTCAACAAAGGCCACATCTGTGTCATAAGCTCCAAAGTCACTGCTATAAGCACCAAGATCGAATGTAGTGTTAGAGATGACAACTCCAATCTTCTCCAGGCTGTCCTGTCCAACTCTGAGGTTCCTTAATGAAGTTCTGGACAAACTCCTATAACTCCTACATAGGAGTTATTGAAGTCCTATAGAAGCAGTCAGAGATGGATAGGAAGGCCGGACTTGTGTCCAATGGCATATCAGTGCGCATTTCTTATGTCATTTCTTTGCCCTATCTTTGCTTCATTCCCATTCCATAACTTCATGCCTTTTCTCCTCCCCCCTCACTATTTCCTTACAGAGATTGCTTGTTTCACTTCAGAGTTGATCGGACTTCGCACTCGCATCTTTGCCTACCTTATATACATACTCCCTTTTGCTCCTGGGCTCTCCTCAGTCATTCCTGCTACTCCTTGGGCAGTGGCTGAGGTGAGTACCAATTTTACTTTACCTTATCACCATTGCTAATTAGTGTAGTGGGCAATCACTGCCCTTTTACTTAGATTTTTAACATGTAGCAGGGTTGTATTTGCTGGTATCCATGATTATAGGGTATAATTAATGTGTTATGGTGTGAGTAGGATGCAAGTATGGGCAGACAGGCATTTTTCGAATTTTTCGAATTTTTTTATTTTTTGTGCATGTTTGTGCACTTGTGCAAGAATTTCTGAAATAGTTGTACTGATACTAGGTCACTTAATAAAAGATGTCAAACACATTATAACTTAGTTCCAGCAGAGTAACAATTTGAATATGTTTTATCCCCATTTAACATCCAACCAACACCATAGCACAGTCTTAAGGTGTTGGAGAGGACCCTAGCAATAGTATTGGATGATTGATAGGACTTACTTAGTAAGCTTTGAGAACATTGGGACAGTCTAACCTGGTGGTTACATGTCAAGAGACTTGTTGAAACTCAGTAGTCTGAGTATGAATCTGTAGCTACATGATTATCTAAGATTACCATAATAGGTAACTAAATGCGTACTACAGTAAAAAGGGTAGTGAGTCAGTCATGACTATTCCTAATGAGTCAGTCATGTTCATTAGACTAATAAGTCAGTCATGTTTGTTCAACATAAGGTCTCAATGATGTGGAGGGCACGAGGCAGGTACATCTAAACCTGACCTAAACCAAAACAACTTGTCTGCTTATAGCACTCACTGAGCGCTTATGAGCCCTAATTAATTTAGCGAGCCAATTCAGATGCGAAATCTCCTCTTCTTCGCTTTGTTCAGTGACACTTCGGCAACTTATATTACAGGTTGGGGACCCTCTACCACTCCGCTAGAACCGGTGTGGCGGCGTTTCATTGTCATCGTATTGTCATCATGATTCGGTCAGCTGATACGGATACGTTCTTAAGGTACATAAAAGGACGCTCTAACCCTCCCCTTGCTCGTGTTCAGTCCCTCACTGAAACGTTAGGATCTCCAAACCCGAAAAACGTCAATTTGGGCGACATGCCGGAGCAAATCACCTTTTACTATGATCAACTCAAGGCAAGTATTGGAATTGCGAACGTTTGCTCGACCACGAATCGCCTGATGACGATGGACTAGCTGTCACCTTTCTGCCACAGAGTGCGTCGGTCATGTCGCGCTGAAACGTCGTGTTCGAGTCCTGATCGTTGTGACGCCCCAGGTCGGCGTCGCACTGTTAGAAACTGGCGTGCCGTACACAGCGCACCCATTCGACATCATGAACAAGCCGGCGTGGTTCACTACAAAAGTCAACCCGCTCACAGGACAGGTAAAGTGGATCGATCGCACGTTCTCTCCAAAACGCACCTTGTGTCATCTACCTCACGCAGATTCCGGTGATCACCTATGGAGGACCGGGTGCCCCGCCCGAGGATCCCTCTCCGCTGTCGTTCAAGCTCGCAGAGTCCTCCGTCATCCTCGAGTTTCTTGCTGAGATCTGCCCGAACTCTACTCTTCTTCCCCCACGGTCCGACCCGACCGCGCGTGCTCGCGTGCGGTTCTTCGCAGACACCGCATCCCGTTCCTTGGATGCGATCACAGTCGAGATGGCCAGAGGAAACTCGACTCTGAATGAAAAGATCCTGGAGGGACTGACAAAGGTCCAGGCCTTGCTTCCCGATCCAGACACAGCCGGAGGGGAATACGCGACCGGGAAGGACTTTACGATCGCCGACTGCGTCATGGTGCCTATGCTGGGCGTCCTCGAGGTATGGAGTAGGTCCGATGTAGGCTTCTTTGAACCTGGGACTGGGAAGAGGCTCGCAGAGGCAATGGCGGCACCCAAGTTTGAGAGATTGAGGAGGTACAAGAAAGCCCTTTGGGAAAGGGAGAGCGTGAAGACGGCGGTCGATCTGGTAGGACCTTGTTTCGAGCCCCCAGTGGACATATTCACATCTCTCTCCGCATCTAGGACCGCTACGAGCATTCTTGGAGGTCTTTGATAAATCCCAAGTAAACCGCGGTGGTGTCGAATGCTTGATCCCGCTCCTGTAGTAACATATGTAACCTAGACGACTGCTGTTCTGAAGCGATCTGAGCATCAGATGACTGGTTCCTACGGAACTTCTGAAACAAGTGGGGTCATGCACCCCATATGCAGTTCAGAGGCTGTAATGGGGGTAATCCATGAGTAAGAATCTGCGGTGTTAGGCAGGAGCTCCGTTCCTGGAGCCGAACAATACGGATGCGACGACACCTTGACTGCTTGCCATGGAGGTACATAATGTTTTGTAATGGGCTCATGCCAGACATCCTAGGAGCAGCAAGAATAAATTCGACATGGTAGACAAACAAGCATGGAATGATACGGTGATGAGCATGCATAACAGACAGGTTGTTCAGTTGTCTCCACCCATTTATTTGTCCTCTTCACCGCCCTGGTTGGCCTATGTCATCCCGACAGCGCCCACGTTTCAGGCTTTCGCATGTGGCATCTTGGTGAGAGACGTTACTGTGTGGTAGCGCCAGCAAGTTCCTCATTGGCAAATTTGGCAAGCTCCTCACTTGAAGGGCGCGTTCGTGCCACATCGACAGTAGACCAGCACCGTTGTATGAGTATCCACCGATGATCCGTGATCAGCACACCGTTTGGTCGTCTTGGTGTAATCCCTCTCGAGACTGCGTGCACCACCTGCGCCTCTCGGGAGTAATAATGGTATGGCACCTTGCCGCTCAAAATCTACAAATGATACATCAGAACATGTGTACAAGCAAAGTGTTTCATGAACCTGCAACATGATGCTTCCAAACGAATACACATCACTCTGCATCGTGGGCGCTTCGTGGGGTGGTTCCTCTTCCATCTCATCTTCAGACACCTCCAAGTCGAGTAACTCAGGTGCCGTCCACCGTAGGGTGCCCCGTGCACGGAACGAAGTGGCAAACGTCGGTGCTCCAAGTTCTGTTAATAGCACTGACAGTCCAAAGTCAGCGATATAGGTTCCACCATCTTCGCAAATGAGCACATTTGACTAGAGAGTGCACGTCAACGAAATAATATGACGATGATCAGAGGGACGACACGCACACCCGATAGGTCGCCGTGCACAACAGAACAGGAATGGACTATCGAGGATGTCACTTGGAACGATCATCATCACGGTATCACACTCACGATATTGTAAGCCAGATGCGACATTATTGAGCTATAGGGAGGGCATGAGGTCTGCTTCCCCGATGATGAGTCACCAAAGGACCTACCAGACCGAGAATCTGAACCACTGAAAGATTGGCAAGATGGCCCTCCAAGTAAGATGTCAAAGCGCCGTTGTCCGCCCAGGGAGATACCATGGCGGGAAATCGACCGAATCCCATAGCTGTCCCAAGGAGGGGTAAGATGTTGGGGTGTCGGAGGTTCAGCCACACTTTAATCTCTCGCCGGAGCCGCTGCGGGAATCCCGAGGTCAGTCAAGCATGGAAAAAGACGAAATGGTGTGGATGGAGTCGAGAGTGAACCGTGCAACACCTTTTGTTTCTTGGCAAAGTCACCATCCTGGCTGGAGTAAGTCTTGATAGTTTTGATGGCAACCTGTGGGAATGATATCTGCTAACTGTTTCGCAGATTACGCAAGAGAGTATACTTTGATGGATTCACCATTCACTTGGAGCATCCCCCGGTAGATATCCGCGAATCCACCAGATGCAGCCGGATCATGGCCATCCCGGGTAATCTGGCTAGTGAGATCGTTCGGAAAGCGTGTTCTATTGCGACAGTTAGTGTAAGCTTACAGACAAGGGGGAGAAGGGCCTTACCCCGTACTCAAGCTCAGTCCCTCCTCTCGGGGAGAAGTTGAGGTTCCATCCGAGGTTGTGCTTGCTTGCCACATTCGATCGACCTCGAATCGTATTTTGACCAACTGGTGAATGCCCCCTGGGTCGTGCTGGTGCTCCATACCGAGCTGACAGATATCACCATCATTGAGCTGGTATGGTCTGGATTCGAGCTTAGCAGGGGACAGACGACGGTGGTTGAGAAAGGTGCCAGAGGAGGACTTGGTATCTCTGATGAAGAACTTGCCGGATTCGAGCCAAATTTCGGCATGCTTGCGGGAGACGACCCTTGATTTGAAGGTGATTTTGTTCAAGGGGGCACGGTTGGCTGCGGCGGGGCTCATTCCGGGTATGTCGATGAATCGGCCTATGCGGAGAGGGGGGTCGCCATCTTTGAGATCGCAGGTGATGGGCTTGAAGCGCAGAGTGGGACGGAGGCCGAGATAGGGTACGAAACGGATGCGGTGTGTTTGGGGTGGAGAGGAAGGGATCGCCAGGGGGGTCAGGGGTAGGGGTAGGTAGACGCGGTCGATGTTTGGGAGGGGCAGAGATCCCCAGTTGGCGTTGGATTGGCCAGTCGAGTGTCGACGTTTGGGAATGTGGGCGCCTCGGGAGGGCGTTGGTCGACGGTTTTCCTTTGTGGCGAGCTGGGGGATGGGCGGAGACAGGGAGGTCGGGGGCAGGTGGACGTGGTCGATGGATAGGAGGGACAGAGGTCTCCCGTTGGGTTGGCCAGTCGAGTGTCGACGTTTAAGAACGTTCAATGCACCGGGGGAGAGCGTCGATCGACGGTCTTCCTTTGTGGCGAGCTGGGGGATGGACAGACGATGCGGGCTGGAGACTACACGGCGATGATAAACGACCATCAAAGAGCATTCTGCTCTCTTCGGGGCTGATGTCGCAACTTTATCTTCTCCCGGAACGCGACGGAACGACTGATTGAATCAGACGACCCGGGAGAACATGGGATGAGGTCTGCCATTACATAAACGTCCAATGACGCTGTACAAGCTCTGCGTCGAGTGACCAGGTACGACTTTACTTGTTGAACATCGTTCTCAGGGCATGCTCGAGGGCATCCTAGACGCAGCAGTCAATAACGCACTCGAAACACACGGAAAGCAGCCTCACCCGATCAGCCACCTTGCTGACGCTCTCTCTCTCCCAAAGCACCTTCTTGTACCTCAACCTCTCAAACTTGGGCGCTGCCATCGCCTCGCCAAGCTTCGTCCCCGTCCCAGGCTCGAACCGACCAATAGATCGAGCAGTCGGCGATCGTGAATGTCTTCCCGATCGCGTATTCCCCGAACTCTACTCTCCTTCCTCGGCCCAACCCGGCTGCGCGTGCTCGCGTGCGGTTCTTCGCAGACACCGCATCCCGTTCCTTGGATGCGATCACAGTCGAGATGGCCAGAGGAAACTCGACTCTGAATGAAAAGATCCTGGAGGGACTGGCAAAGGTCCAGGCCTTGCTTCCCGATCCAGACACAGCTGGTGGGGAATATGCGACCGGGAAGGACTTTACGATCGCCGAATGGCAGCACCCAAGTTTGAGAGGCCGAGGAGGTACAGGAAGGCGCTTTGGGAAAGGGAGAGCGTGAAGACGGCGGTTGATCTGGTAGGACCTTGTTTCGAGCCCCCAGTGGACATATTCACATCTCTCTCCGCATCTAGGACCGCTACGAGCATTCTTGGAGGTCTTTAATAAATCCCAAGTAAACCGTGGTGGTGTCGAATGCTTGATCCCGCTCTTGTAGTAACATATGTAACCTAGACGACTGCTGTTCATGGAAGCGCCACCGAACACAAACCTTGAAGCGATGGGACCCATCAGATGACTGGTTCTTACGGAACTTGTGAACCAAGTGGGGTCATGTACCCCATATGCAGTTCACAGATCTGGCTGTAAACGGGGTAACCGATGAGTCAGAATCGGCGGCGTTAGGTAGAGCTTGTTCTTGGAGCCGAACAATACGGATGCAATGACACCTTGACTGCTTGCCATGGAGGTACATAACGTGCTCATGCCAGACATCCTAGGAGCAGTAAGCATGATAGATAAATAAGCATGGAAGGACGGTGATGAACATGTATAACAGACAAATTGTCCGGTTGTTTCCACCTATCTGCTTGTCCTCTTCACCGCCCTAGTTGGCTCACGTCATCCTTTATGCGTAGTGGACGGGCCGACAGCATCAACACGTTTTGGGTTTTCGCGTGTGGTATCTTGGTGTTTCGAGAGACGCTACCGTGTGGTAGCGCCAGCAAGTTCCTCATTAGCAAATTTGGCAAGCGCCTCACTTGAAGGGCGCGTTCGTGCCACATCAACAGTAGACCAGCACCGTTGTATGAACCGCCACCGACGCTCCGTGATCAGCACACCATTTGGTCGTCTTGGTGTCATCCCTCTCGAGACCGCATGCACCACCTGCGCCTCTCGGGCGTAATAATGGTACGGCACCTTGCCGCTCAAAATCTACGAATGATACATCAGAGTCTGTTGTGTATAAGAAAGGTTTTCACGAACCTGTAACATGACGCTTCCAAACGAATACACATCACTCTGCATCGTGGGCGCTTCGTGGGGTGGTTCCTCTTCCATCTCATCTTCAGACACCTCCAAGTCGAGTAACTCAGGTGCCGTCCACCGTAGGGTGCCCCGTGCATGGAACGAAGTGGCAAACGTCGGTGCTCCAAGTTCTGTTAAGAGCACTGACAGTCCAAAGTCAGCGATATAGGCTCCACCATCTTCGCGAATGAGCACATTTGACTAGAGAGTGCACGTCAACGAAATAATATGACGATGATCAGAGGGACGACACGCACACCCGATAGGTCGCCGTGCACAACAGAACAGGAATGGACTATCGAGGATATCACTTGGAATGAGTAACCACCACGGTGCCACAATCCAAGACTCACGATATTGTAAGCCAGATGCGACATGATTGAGCTATAGGGAGGGCATGAGGTCTGCTTCCCCGATGATGACCAAAGGACCCACCAGACCGAGAGTCTGAACCACTGAAAGATTACCATAATGGCCCTCCAAGTAAGACGTCAAGGTGCCGTTGTCCGCCCAGGGACATACCATGGCGGGAAATCGACCGAATCCCATAGCTGTCCCAAGGAGGGGCACGATATTGACGTGTCGGAGGTTCAGCCACACTTTAATCTCTCGCCGGAGCCGCTGTGGGAATCCCAAGGTCAGACAAGCATGGAAAAAGAAGGGTACGAAATAGTGTGGATGAACTGTGCATCACCTTTTGTTTCTTGGCAAAGTCACCATCCTGGCTGGAGTAAGTCTTGATAGTTTTGATGGCAATCTGTGGGAATGATATTTGCTAGCTGTTTCGTGGACTACGCAAGAGAGCATACTTTGATGGATTCACCATTCACTTGGAGCATCCCCCGGTAGATATCCGCGAATCCACCAGATGCAGCCGGATCATGACCATCCCGGGTAATCTGGCTGGTGAGATCATTCGGAAAGCGTGTTCTATTGTGATGATTAGTGTAAGCTTACAGGCAAGGGAGAGAAGGACCTTACTCCGTACTCGAGTTCGATTCTTCATCTCGCAGAGAAGATGGGGTTTCCAGATCCGAGGTTGTAGTTGCTTGCCACACTGAATCGACCTCGAACCGTATTCCG